>JAULBX010015863.1:0-75389 GCA_032358255.1 Heterotrichella gracilis | reverse complement strand
GTGGATGTGGATGTGGATGTGGATGTGGATGTGGATGTGGATGTGGATGTGGATGTGGATGTGGATGTGGATGTGGATGTGGAAGTGGATGTGGAACATGGGGCGCCACATGTGCACACACTGCTTGCATGACTCCCTCAACCCATGCGCCTCTTAAGTAGAGCTCTGTTCCCTTTCCAAGGAGGGAGATGTAAAACCCTAAACCCTACCCCCCCCTTGCAGTTGCCCAGGTGCGTCTCATGCTGCTCACCGCTGCGCTGTCAACATTTGTCAACGACACACCAGTGGTGGCAATACTGCTACCCGTGGCCATGGGCTGGGCGGGCAGGTGCAGGCTGGAGCTCAAGCAGCTGCTGCTGCCGCTGTCGTTTGCTGCACTGCTGGGGGGCACGCACACCACCGCTGGGACCAGCACTAATCTGATAGTGGCAGGTGAGGTGTGTGGGTGTGGCGGAGGTGGTGGTGGAGGCAAGAACTTGATGAACTGCTGCTGTCGCTGTCATTTACTGTGCTGTTGGGAAAAGCGCACACAATGCATTGATATGGTAGTGGCAGATGGCTTGGTGTGGTGGTGGTGGTGGTGGTGTTTTGAGCCCAAGGAGCTCCTACTGCCATCGGCATTTGCTGCGCTGTCGGGTTGTGCGCATACAGATCCCTCCTGGCATTGTCCACCTCCATCCCTCCCCTCAAACCCCCACTCTCAACCCCCACAGGCTACTACCAGTGCCGCATCCAGGACCCCGACTCCCCCTACTACGTGCCTGACGCGCCCCCCCTCACGCTGTTCTCACTCACCCCCATTGGGATCCCCATCACCATGTGGGGACTGGTGTACATGCTGCTGGCGGCGCCATTCCTGCTGCCTAAGGGAGGGGGTTTGCGGGGGCTGAAATCCATGTCCAGTCCCAACTTGGCTCGAGGTGGGTGGGGGTACTGGCATGCAGACTTCTAACCAAAACAAACAAAACAAATTATGCATCCTCAAATTTCCATTTCAAGCCTTGCTGCTGAGAAGGGGAATCACCTGTGGCAATTGACGCATGTGAAAGAAGGAAAATGACGAGGGGTGTTAGGGAGAAAAGTAAAAGATGTTTGTTGATGTATTACCACATGTTTGACACATATCTACACTCAAGCCAGGAAATCGATGTCTGTTTGCTGCCAGCTACATATGTGTGTAAGTTCCTGCACCTTAATCTGGTACTTCCTGAACCCTATCATCCACAACCCCCCTGCACCCTTATCCCTACCCCCGCCCCCTCCATGCAGGCCGCGACGACTTCTTTGTGTGCCTGCGCGTGCCCCCGCACAGCCACGTGGTGGGCAAGACAATAGCGCAGGCGGGCCTCAGGCACCTGCCGCAGCTCTTCCTGTCGAGCATAGGGTGAGTGGTGGGGGTGGGGCGGGTGGTGGGAAGGTGGTTGGGGCTAGCATTGGGTGGGTGGTGGAGTGGGTATGTGGAGGGAATGCGGGAGGGGTAATGTACTCTTACAGTCGTGGGTGTGGAGTACTGGGTAAATCGGGTGTGGCAATTGTTTGATGGATGAGGGATTGCATGCAGTGCGCAGCCTCAAACAATCCGCATGCACACCTCGTGACGAGGTACCTTCTGCCACACATCTCACAATATCTAGATCAGTTGTACGAAACGAGGGCATAAAGTCAGGCACAGGCACGTGTCATCATCTTAGCATCACCTCTCCCCGCCACCCCCTTTCCGCAGACGCCAGGGCCAGATGTTCCATGCGGTCGGCCCCGAGTTCATCCTTGCCCAGGGTGACATGTTATATTTTGCTGGCCTGGTTGATGGGGTGGCAGACCTGGTGTCCCGGCACCAGCTGCAGCCCCAGGGGGACGCGCTAGAGGAGGTTGAGGGGATGGCGCTGGGGGCGGCATTTGCCAACAGCTGCCTGAGATTGCCCAAGCGCTGCCCCTCGGGGGGCGGGGAGCTAGGTAGGGGTGGGAAGGGGAGGTCGACAAATAGGGGTATCCCCACACGCAGTGTCACTTTTCAGGCCAGTTATTTAAAGGTGGTTCACTGCACCCATGCTGGGTATCACTAAGGACTTGCATGTGCTGTGGCAAAATCCGGTGACTTCGGTGGCTTGCTGTGGTCACCCTCGCATATGCAAATTGCACTGCCAATGGGGGTATATGCCACTGCCTGCCAAACGCGCCGTGCACGTGACTGCTCATGGTATGGCCTGGCCAAATTTTGATGCTTGCTCCCCTTGCAGCCACGGCCCACAGCGCTCCCCTTGTTTCCCCTTCGCGCACCTTCTCGCTACCCACCCCCCGCCCCCTGCCCCACGCCATGTCAGACGCAGCCGCCTGGCAGTCTACCAGCAGCCCGCCCCTGGATGCCACGTGGCGACCCCTCAGCAGCTCACCATGCGACACATCCCCCCCCACCCATGTGACCTGGTCGGTGCCAGGTGGCGATGCTAGAGGGTGTGAGGCTGGCAAAGTACCGGTGGCCAATGGAGGGGGTGTGGAGGCGGGTGGAGCAGCAGCCAGGCGGGCATCGGTGGACCACCCGCCTGAGCTGGTGAACGTGGTGGTGGCACAGGGTACGCAGCTGCAAACTTGTAACCCTAGGGAATGCCCATTTCTAAATGTTTGCCTAACAGCATGTATACATTGTCAGCTGGCCAATTCTACCAAGGCACCTGTATGTGCCATGGATCTTCCAGACTGTTGACTTCTCAAATTATTCTTATGGAGTTTTTCCTCCCCTTTATTCCTAATAACTTACCATTGTGCACTTCATTGTTATGCAGGTGCACCTGTGATTGGCCAGTCCCTGCGCTCCGCCTCCTTCCGCAGCAGACTGCACGCACAGGTGGTGGCGGTGCGCAGGGGGGGGCAGGCGCTGCGGGGACCGCTGAGGGACCTGGTGCTGCAGGCTGGGGATGCGCTGCTCATGGATGCATCCCCGGGATTCTGGCTGAGTGATGAGGTGGCGCGGAGCTTTACGGGGACCACGCGTGTGGGTGGCGCCAAGGGAGGATCCGAGTTCCTGATAGCTATGCAAGTCCAGGTGAGGGTTGGTGGGGTTGGGTCTCTGCTGTGTAAGAGGGTTGGGAGTCCTCAGTGTGTGTGTATATACTGTTAACTGTGTCATGAAGTGAAGCATGGAGGGGATTGAATTGGCCCAGCCTCAGTTCCACCGAGTGACATCAAATGGTCATATTTATGAAAGCTCTGCTGCTCATTCGCACCACAGGATTCGCATTTAAATTGCGACTCTTGAAGGTAACCTCAATCTACCATATTCACATTATTGGACAATATTTACATGATTCATCTCATCCTTGTTCATTGTCCCCGTTCATTTCCTTTGCAGGGCTACATGTTGAACGGCATCTCACTGCATGCATCCGGCCTCATGACCCTGCCCAACACCACACTGGTGTCGGTGGACAGGGAGGGGCAGGCGGGGGTGGAGGGAGGTGGGGAGCTGATCCTGCAGGCAGGGGATGTGCTGTGGTTTGCGGGGACCCCTGAGAGCATGACGTTCCTCAGGAACACTCCAGGTGCGGGGCTGGCTGCCTACTGCGGCCACTGGGATTACAGGCCTGAGTGCATGTGCCTGTGTGCGTGCGTTCGCCACAACCCTGTTCTCATGTGTGACTTCTCACAATCCCTGTCTTTCTGGATGTGCATCTGGGATGTTCCCACATGGGTGATGTGTATGTGCATCCTCTCCCCAGGCCTGGTCCCCTAGTAGCAGACTGATACGTGCGCCGCTACTTTCGCAAAACCTGCACCAAGCCGCACCCTCACACCACCTCGATCCTGGCCACCTCCACGCTCATTTCCACCTCCACTGCACCCCCCCACCCCTCTTCACATGTCTGGTCCCCTATGAACATATTCACCTGGTCCACCTCCAGACACAGATCATAATCACAGGTTTGCACCTCAGCCTACCCAAAGACCCCCCCCATTATATTGCCCACACACCACCACCACCACTTTACCCCCCGCCCTACAGGTCTGGTCCCCTTTGAGCAGAAGCACGTGGACCGACTGGCTGCCCCCTCACTGGACAGGCGACTCTCCCTTGCCATCCTCGCCCAGCACTCCCCCCTGGTTGGCACCTGCATCAGGGCCTCACGCTTCCGGGAGGTGTTTGGTGCGGCGGTGATAGCGGTGAGCCGGCAAGGGGAGAGGGTCAAGTCCAAGCCAGGGGACGTGGTGCTCAAGGTGCGGGGTGGGAGGGTGTGTGTGTGGCTGAGGAGGGGGAGGATGCAAGTTGAAAGGTAGAAATCTTTTTAGGAGGGAGGGTAGTTGTACAGCCAGGTTAATTAGTGCCGGGGTGTGGGGGCTGTAAAAGAGAATGTATGGGGATGTTTTTGGGCGATTTGGGGCTAATAATGGCATGGGTTGGCACTACATTGTTGTATTGGAACATATTGGCGCGGTACATTGAGACGGTGGCATGCGCCTCCTTGACTCTGGACCCAAGCTCACTATGCGCTCAATTCTGTAACATGTACCCTGGACAAACCCGTGTTTGCCCGCACTGCGAACGATGATCTTGACCATTACAGTAAATCCCTCCCCTTTGTAGGCAGGTGACATGCTCCTCCTCGACTCCGGCCCCACCTTCCTGCTGCGCTTCCGAGACTCTCCCTACTTTGCGCTGGTGTCTGAAATTGAGAACAGCACACCACCCCGCCTGGGCCACACCTGGGTGGCGGTAGCTGCGGCGCTGGGGGCGCTGGGGCTGTATGGTGGGGGGTGGGTGGAGCTGGTGGCGGGGGCGCCACTGGCGGTGGGGGTCATGCTGCTCACAGGTGGGTGGGTGTTGGGGGGTGAGGTTGCTATGGTGGATATAGGGGTATTTGGGCGTATTGCCTCCTTTGAGAGGGAATAGGGGACGGTGGCGCGCCCACGCCTGCCCCTCCACACACCGTAAACCTGCCAAAGGGTATCCATGCAGATTCACATGCGCACTCATTCTCAAATGCCGCAGGCTGCACGTCTGTTGAGCAGGCGCGGCGCTCCATTCGCTGGAATGTGTACCTCATGGCGTCTGCGCTCGACCTCATCAGAATTGCTTGGCAGTAGAAATGTCCAATGTCCCTAAAAGACCCCCACAATCACCTGCACCATCGCCTACGCCACCACTCTTGACCGCGCCTCACAAATTCTCCCATTGCCCGCAGGCTGCATGTCTGTTGAGCAGGCGCGGCGCTCCATCCGCTGGAACGTGTACCTCATGGTGGCCTGTGCGCTGGGGGTGAGCGGGGCGCTGGAGAGCTGCGGGGCAGCTGCCGCCATGGCCAACGCACTGGTGGACCTGGGGGCGCTTACGGCGCGTGCGGGGATTGGGGGCGATGGCGGGTTTGTGCTGGCGGTGGCCTATGGCGGTACCATGGTGCTGAGTCAGATGATTTCTCCCAACGCGGCTGCGGCGCTCATGTTCCCCATCGCGGCGGGGACGGCCATCAAGGTGGGTGGGTGTGCATGTTTGTTATTTCTTAAAGACAGGATTTTTGTTTGCTCTCAAGTTGAAGGTAGTGATTCATATGTAGATGTCCATTTGGATTTTGAAAGCTTTTTTATTGCACCTTTGTAACTTTTTCGTGTTAATCCAGAAATATACAGGAATTTCGAGGCAATATGTACAACATTGTTTTAGTACAATTGGTTGTTGCTTACAGCTTCCAATCTTGGCTGCTGCAGGAGGGCACCGACATCCGCCTGGTGAGCTTTGCAGTCATGCTGGGCGCCAGTGCGGTGTACGCATCATCCTTTGCCTACCAGACCAACCTCATGGTGGCGGCAGCAGGGGGGCACAGGCCGGCGGACTTTGTGCGGTTCGGGGGGCCGATGCAGGTGGGTTGGGGGGAGAGATGGAAGGCTGGCAATTTTGGAAAGGGATGCTATTTGCAGCCCTGTGCGGGTGGGTGGGTAGCCCAGGGCGTTTGAGGTTAAGAGGGTGCAGAGCTCACTGAGATTGAGTCATGTGGCAAGATTGGGGTGGCGACCATTGGTGGGCGCAAGTGGTACATGGCAGGGCGCTTGTGGTCAATCGAGTGGTGGTCTGACAATGATGATCCACCAATTGCATGTTTCACAATGCTAATCAGAACAATCATTACAATGATGATCATAATGCTACTCACCAATTGGCATTCATGTGTTCTGACTATGACAGCACACAGCACGCTGCATTGCACAGCGCTGTGGCGGCCATTCGCCTCCACTCCATTGCATTTGCCACACCGTAGAAACAAGTCATCTCAGACATGTTCCACGCCCTGTGGTTTTGCAAGTAACGCGCTCCACTCCCCTGTGTGCAGATATGGATGCTTGTTGTGTCCCTGGTGGTCCTGCTGCTGCACCGGCACTGGCTGTGGGTGTGGCTGGTGACGGGACTGGTGGGAGGGGTGGTGATGGGCATGCCGGAGGGGTTGCAGCTGGTGTGGAGGTGGCAGGAGGGGCGCCAGCGGGGGGAAGAGCAGGGGGCTACAGGGGAGGCACAGCGGCCGCTGCTGGGCTGAGGCGGATCACATCGAATCATGTCAGATCAGGTCAAGTCAGCAGCACATCATCGGGCCGTACCAGATCAGACTAGTGGCAGCGTAGTCACGTCGCGGGGTTGTCGCTGACATATCCACACAACACCAGCAGGGCTTGCGCTGGCTGCGCACTAGGGCAATGGCCTGGCAGCAATGCTTTGAGGGTGATTGGCTTGCTCGTCAGGTTTTGGGCGACGTCAAGACATTTTTGGGGGAAACTGACAGTGTAGGCTGCACATAAGTGCATGCAAGCGAAGTGCATGTGCATTGGGGTGCAGACATGCACCTCCGTGCAGGTCATGTGTAGCACACTTTACCCAGTGTGTTCTCGCTGTTTCTAAATGTGTTGGGCAGCAGCTGCAGCTAAATACTCGTCAGTCGCTGTACCATTGCGCTTGCTGTCGCTTACAACAGGTTGCAAACACCCCGAGTATGGCAAAAGCTGCACCTGCTCCCCAAAAACCACTCTTGTAACTTTCAACTATACGTTACAATATGTGCTTTAAAAGTCTTGGTCGTCCTTGATTTTATGCATGCATGCATGTGTGTAGTGTATGCATGCATTGCTTCGACGGTGTGGGCACCTTTAGTTATACTCGTACCTACTAGAGCCTGATGTATATGGGTATTATTTTTGCGATGTCAACCCCTTTCTAAAGCCTGTAACCTGGGGCCTCAGCTGGCAGTTAGGCAAATATGCATGCATGCCGCTAGCCCATACGTCGCTCACTCTTGTCACATACCCCCGATATTGGCCGTCGCCGCAGCCAAGGACAAAGAGATGAGAGACAACTCGTTTGAAAGAAGTTAAAGTGCAAACTTTTACCCATAGTGCTTTCTTCTGCACTCTCAGTAATACCCCGCTAGCAATGCTATCAGGGGACCCACCCACCCAGGAGCTTCTCTGCCCCTGTCTGTGCAACTGCCAGGGCCGCTGCATGCACGGCAAGCTCTTAGGCTGAAGAAGGCTTTAAAGCTCAATCGTTTTAAATCTGTGTTCACTCGCTGCAACTCGCGACACCCACTTGTCGGTAGCCCAACCCCAACCATGGTCGAAGCTGAGGAGCTTGTCCATGCGTTCCTCAAGGGGTTGCAACCTAAGCAGCCGGCAGCAGGCGGCGAAGTCAGCTATGAGGGGCAGAGCTACTTCTTCAAGAGGTCACGGGACGAAGCATACTGGACGCATGAGCAGGAGCTGTACGCCAGGTTCACTGCCCTGCAAGGGAAGGCGTTGCCCGCCTTTTATGGAGCCCATGCATGCAGAGAAGACGACAGCTTCTTCTTAGTGCTCAAAGTTGCAGGTCTCAGATTCACAGGTGGGCGCCTTGCTTCTGTTTTGTCCGTTCTGCGGTTTGAGATATGGGTATGCGTGCTGTGGTGCCCATGACGGTTGGTGGGTTGCTGCAGAGTGGGGCAACATGGCCAAGGTGGGGTTGGTGGTGGAGGCGCTGGCGAGCGTCCATTCGGCTGGGCTTCTGCTGGCGGACATCAAGCCCGCCCATGTGCGCATCAAAAATGGGAGGTATGGTATTCCCTCTTTCAATCGGCTGCGATAAGCTGAAGCATAGCAGGGTTTTGGGCAGTGACTACATGACTGAGCTGGGTCTCAGATGAGCACTGGGTGCTGGGTGCTGCCACCATGGGTGTGTATATGTATTCTGTGCCAAGAAAAGCTGGGGAGGTGGGGTTATAATCAAGCTCAGAGTTGGTTTTCCACATATCCACAAGCTGACAGGTTGAATGACTTGTTTTTTTCAAGGGTGGTCTTCATTGACCTGGACCTCAGCCTGTCTGCAGACCTGGAGCTCCTGCCCCCTCATCTGGCAGTGAAAGCTGAGACCTTGGGGCCATATGAGACAAAAGTGCCAAACCAATACTTCACTGGACGCTTCTTTGGGACAGGTAGGCCAGGAACCTGTCCTCATATTGTGCCTGCCTGCGTAAGCTGTATACATGGGTTGGTGCCAACAATGCTCCTCTCAGCGTGAACCAACCTATTGCGTCCCTGGGGTCGACCTGCACTCCTGAGCGCTCTACCTGCACTCCTGAATCTTGTGAGCCCTCGTTGGGCCGTCAATAATTTCTATGAAATAAGCAGTGTTTACGTATATACGCATGGTTTGTTTATTGTTTCACCTTGTGTGTGCAGTGCGGTATGCGTCCCTCAGGCAGCTCCTGGGCTATGTGCCCACCCAAGCCGATGACTACGAGGCGCTGGCAAACTGCGTGCTCCACAATCTGCACTGCCTGCCCTGGACCTCACCAGCGTTCCTAGGGACCTTGTCAGAGCTCGAGCTGGGTTCCTCGGACGAGGTGCTGTCAGGCTGGGCAGTGGTGGGCTTGACAGCGTCCTGCTGATGGCCAAGGTGGTCTATTTCATGGGTGGCACGCCAGTGGTGGAGGTGGAGGGGTTGAAGGTAAAGGGGCTGCAGCTGCCAGAGCAGGGTAGTGTTCCTGATGTTGCCACAAAGCGTACAGGGTATTGGGACCAGAGGAGGTGGGATGCTGCGGTGTCTGCTCTGCAGGATTTGCGAAGTGCTGAAGCCTCGGAGCTTCCAACGCGCTTTCGAGAGGTGGGTGCAAGGTTTGGAGCTGGAGGTTGTTAGATAACTTATTTAAGATAAAGGAAGGCACTTTCGTATGACCTTTCCCAGTATGTTCAACTAGGTCCCAACAAGCATGGCATCCTCACTCCCACTGTCCGCAAGCGGCATAGGCATTTGTACATGCACCTGTCACAGACCATAGTAAACTAAGTGGTGGATGCCAGCAGGGCGTTTGGACACTACCGTAGTGACAAGTATTGCTGTGCCATATTGCATTAATGTACATGTGTTCACACTTCCATGCTCTATGCAACAGGCCACTGAGATGTATAGCTACTGCAATCACTAAAGAATCTGCACTACATCACTTCGTAAGAATCCCTCCTGGAATGTATACGCTGAACTTGCTTTCCTAACAATTAACTTGCAGGTGGTTCTGGCTTGCGCCAGTGAGCCGCCGCGTGGACTGTCTGCTGATGACAAGTTAGCCCCGGACGCCATCGACGCCCCCACAGGGGATGGAGCCTCAGCCAAGAGTGGCCAATCAGATCACAGCACGTCTCACAGCCAATCAGAGCACAGCAGTAGCTCTGGCATGGCCGCTAGGGCTGACAGGCTGAGCGAGGCTGAGTCCAACGCGCTAGCCCTGGCTTTAATCATCAAGAACAGCGGGGAGGTGTGTGCGCAGGCAGCCGCTGCATGGCTGGAGCTTCTGACTGGCCAGCATTGGGGCCCGCCACAGAAAGGGGATGTGAAGCGCAGTGACCAGGCAACAGCCTTCCAGGATGCCCCTGGCACCAGTGGCGCTGCAGTAAGTGCCATCTGCCAGCATGCTCAGGGGGACGTGGCCAGCCTGCTGATGGCTAGATGCAGGGTGGGGGATGAGTGCACCCGGCTAGTGGCTGGATCCAGTCACAGTGAGGATGATGAGTGGGTGCCGCAGGAGTGTGGGACCTTTACTGCTCACATGGAGCCTGTCCCCGCTCACCCGGCGCTGCACGTGTGGATGGGGTGAGGCTGCGGGTGCGGGTGTATGGTGAGATGCCAAAGGAGGAGCAGGCAAGGAGTTTCGGCATTGCTGAGGTCACAAACACCTGTGACGAGGGTGCCGTATTGACCAAGGTACAGTTTGCACCCCTCCTCAAGGGACACGTTGTGCATGCAGCAACTCATGGGATGGCTCCACTGGGGATGGTTGGTTCCATGCTGCAGACTTGTGCACCTGGGTCATAGCTTCTGTATACTTATGCAAATCAGCTGGATTGGAAGGACCTTACCTGGACTCTTGCCGCTTGAAATGGCTGCTGCTCTTTGCCCGTGGCCATTGCTGTCAGCTCTCCATTGTGGTGGAGAGTCAACAAGTGTTTTTCAAGCGCAAACCCTACACCCCAAACCCTGCGCACATTACTTCAAAGCTCACTGTAGCCCAAACCCTAAACCCTAAACCCTTGGCACAGGTGTTCGAAGCCGCCTAATGTAGCACATGTGGATGGTCGGATGTCCACATCCATATACACACAGACCCAACCCTGAACCTAAACTCTAAATCCCAAACCCTGAAACAGAGCCCCCACAGCAGGCGCACCAGCGGCCCGGGCAGGGGACCTCCTGCATCTGGCCAGCACAACCCTAAACCTTAAACCCTAAGCCCTAAACAGCCCTCCCCCACCGCAGGCGCACCAGCTGGCAGCGCACCTCCTGCACCTGGGCCGCACCGACCCCTTCTCCCTCCTGCACCACCACACCCAGGGCCCGGCAGTGGGCCTCCTGGTGCAAGTGCAGATGAAGGGAATCAATGCAGTGAGCGCTGTGTGCCACGCCCTGCCTGACACCTTGCCCAGCCTGCCGGGGCTGCTGATTGTGGCGCTGTTGGGTCGCCTCTTTGTGGCCCATGTGCACGACTCGGCGTTGACCACGCAGATTGCGGTGCAAGGCGCGATTTTGGCGACGTGCAATCTGGAGATGGCCGACAATGCCAAGCAGGTGTCCGAGGAAGTGAAGGATGTGAAAGAGACGGTTGAGCCGATTGCCCAAATCATGCGTGACATCCGCAAGGATTTGGCTGACATTGGTCCGGCAGGGGAGGCGCTTCATGCGAGCCTCACAGATTTGTTTGCTGAGTTATGTAGGGTTATGTTCTCTAAGCTGCAGTCTCTGACCTGAGCGGAAGTGGCACAAGGAGCATGATGCAAGTTTTGAAAGCAAGCTTCTACACTAGGGGCCCCAGGCCCTAGATGCCTGCCATGCAACCCAAATTTGCATGATGTATCTGGGTTGCATGCCATGCCATTGGCAGGCTGAAAGTTTGCAGCTCAGACAAACTCCCGTGCCCTGCTCTTGTTCTCCACCTTCGGCCCGGATATTTGAACAGCTTAGGGTGTGCACCAGCCATCATGGCAGGCATTTCCTTTTGAAGTTCAGCCATGATGGCAGGCATTTGCTTTTGAAATTCAGTGCTGCTCCCGACGGCGTTTCTTTTTAGTGGTGCCGTGCTACAGGGATGTATACTTTTTAATGAGTATGTCGGCAACTGGATATCATACAAAATGCCAAAGTAGTGATAGGAGATCTCCTACTATTCTAAACAGTACCTGCGTGGGCCAGGCATCTAAGATCTGGTCTTGACTGATTCAATCAAAGGATGATGCCGGCATGCATGTCATTGACGGCAAAGTTAAATTTACCCCGTGCTAGACAAACGTTCGAATGATCATTAAGTGATAACGTGAATAGCCCTCCAGGCTCAAGTGGCTTTAATTAAATTGGCTTAAGCCTGGCTGACCACTGGAATGTTAACAAATTGCAAAATTGCAATTTATTCTATAGTTGCGGCGCTGAAAATCATTTCACGAGGACCTATCAATATTTTTAAAGACAATACTTTATGGTCCATCATGGTGTCAAGTTAGCTTGAAGCCAAATATTGTAAAAGCAATACTTGATGGTCCATGTTAAGTTAATCCCGGATGCTACATCGGGTCCAGCCGAACCTCCGTTTGGTTTTGATTTTGACTTTCAAAGCCAAAGTTTGATGTACATATGCTTACAGTATGCATACAGTACAGTAGCTAAACACATTTAAAGGCAGTATCATCTAGTCTAGATGATTACCAGGCCGGTTGGCAGTGCCTGTATAATGCTATTGTTGTTATATTACTAATATACTAGCACCGCGGCAGTGTCCCACTAGGCTAATGTCACAGATGGCACCGTGCTCGCCCTGGACCGCAGAATGTGCTTGCTAAGCATGCTACAATACACAAGTTGTGGAATAAGCCGGTAAATTGCCATTAAATGGCATCATATATCTGAAATATGATGATTCATCAGACTCGCAGTCTGCCACACTGTCAGTCCGAATCCATCATCACATAAGATCATCTATTTACAGATGATGTGCAATTGCGTCCAGTGTTCCCTCACCAGCCGATTCAGAGATATAGGACACTGTCCTGTCAGGGACCACCATAATATATACCGCGTGCAACATTCCAGGTGGTCTGGTATTCTCCTGGCTTGCGGCTAACCCCAGGCTCTGCGCCTAGCCCCACGATCTGCTGGGGGGTCTCCTTAGCACCACCCTCCCCCTGCTCTTCCCCTTGCTGCCACTGGGCTATACTGCACTTTGACGGGGGGAGGTACTGCATTTGTACCGGCCCGTCCTCATTGTAAAAGACTCAACAGCTGCACATCTTCCTCCTCTCAGCGCTCCCCTGGCGCCTTTGTGCATTCCACCCCCTGCGCCTGAGCCCCCCCCCTGCCCCTGCCCCTGCCCCTGCCCCCCCTCACTGCAGCACGTATATGACCTCCACCACGCCCTCAACGTTCACACGCACCTGCACACCAACACCGCATTCAGCACCGCAGCAGGCGACCAACCCACCAGGGCCAGGGCGCCAGTGTTTTATTCATGCAGGGAGTGGTAACCTGGCCAGGGAGTGCCTCCCACACACTGTGCTCATGATGCATGGACACGGACCAAGTGCGTGAACTGCACACTTTGAAATTGGCCCATGCCCATGGCCCACCAGAGGCATGCCTACGCACAGTGTACAACAGAGAACACTATGAAAGGGGCACCCTCCTTTCACTGCCAGCATAAAACCGTAAGATAGGGTCCTCACAGCGGAGGGTCCCCACCGGGCCCCTCTGCACTGCCAATGCAAAACCCCAATGAAGGGTCTTTCCTGCGCGCACCTCAGCCAGCCTTCCCAGGTGCCTGAGCAGCGCGAGCACCGCCTTGCCCGTCTTGTCCCCCTTGAGTGTACCACCCCCTGAGGTGCGCAGGTCGCCCTCAGCAAACCAGGCGCGCCCGCGCACACCCTCCGCACGCTGGAGGTGGGGAAGTGAATGGGGGGTCAGGGGGTGAGTAGGGAATGGAGGGAAGTGCGGCGCCGTATGGGGGTGGAGAAGGGAGTCGCTAGGGGAATGGAGGGGAGAGCGGCGGCATGCATGAGGTGCTGGGTGGAGTCACATGGGCAAGTCAGGCAGTGGGGCACATGGAGCGCAAGGGGTTGGACTGGTCAGCCAGGGAGCGGCAGCGCATGGGGTGAGGGTGGACCATGACCAATGTCGAATTGCCGGTCATGTCCCCAACAATTATTTTCCAGTATGCCAGTTTCCCACCCCAGCATGCAACATGGCGAGTCACACCACACCCACACTGCGCCCCTGAGGCCGCATGCCGCATGCAACACAGCGCAGCAGCAGGTGACCGCCACCACCACCACCACCACCACCAGCATCATCACCACCATCGCAACACAAATGGTCTCACCGCTGCTGTGTGCGCCAGTGCTGCCGCCCGCCGCTTGTCATGCGGCCCCATGCCCCTCCCACCCTGGCGAGCGCATGCCAGGCGCCGCGCACACGCCTCAGCCAGAGCAGCAGTGTCCTCCACACATGCGTTCACCTGTGGATAAGGGTTGGGCGGGTGGGAGGGGCCATGCCAGACAGGGTGCAGTGACATTTTTGGTGGTTTTGGTGGACTGTTACCGTAGTGGTGGTGGTGGACTGGTACGTGATATGTTCATTTTAGTGTTGGTTGTGATGGTGGTTGTGGTCATATCAGTGCATGATGTACCACGCCCGGCACACCCCATCCCTGGACCATTACTGCGGCCACCATCCTGCTCCACCCACCCTGCCCCGCCTCACCTTGTCCAGTGTCAGCCTGCCGCGCATGTACTGGGACAGGGAGTCAAACTCAGCCTGCGTGACAAACCGCTTGGGCACAGCCAACGCCTTGCGCTTCCCGCCTCCCTCCCCTGCAGCTGCCTCCATCACATTCACCCCTTGGTTCTCCTTGGCAGGGGGCGCATAGTGGGGCGTGTCAGCGGGGTCCAGCGAGGGGAGGTATGCGGGCAGGTTGCCGGCAAGGAACAGGATCTCCTCCCGCTGCGAGGTGCTGGCATCGATCACCTCTTGCACCTGGGGGCACAGGGCTTGGTGGGCTGGTGGGAGGGTTCTATGGGAAGGGATATGATGCTCAAATTGGCTTCTATCTAGGAGGATAGCAGGCCAACATGTTTGTAGGTTTAAACTGTGCAAGGCCGACTGCTATATATGCAGGTACTTCTAGAGCACGATCAAGATACATCGTCCAGGCGTTCAAATTCAGTCGAGCGTTTGCTGTGGATAGTGAGTGAGCGTCACTCCACCACTATATCAGTAGTCAGCTTACCTGTGGCATGGCCTGTTTTTCCCTGGCAATGCATGCGCGCACCTGGCGCAGCTTGGACTCAAGGGCAGACAGGCTGGCCTGCAAGCGGACGGATGGCAGGTGTGGCAGGGGGTCAGGGGCCAGGAAGGTGTGGCTGTGGGTGTGCAGGGTTGGGGGTTGGGGGTGAGGAGCAGCATCACAAGGGGGAGTGGGTGGCCATGGGCAGCATTTCCCCCGCCGCATAATGATGTGCTGGTGGGAGTCGCAGGAACCTAGCCAAACCCTTGTGTAGAATTAGCAGCAACCATGGCGTGAGTTCCTCAGAAGATCGTCATAAGGGCAACCCTGCTAGGGTTGACACATCCCTTGCCAGGGTTCCCCACCCACCCCTACCTCCAGTGCCAGCAGGTCCTCATGGTGCAGCTTGGCGGACGGGCCTGGTGGGAGGCAAGGAAGGGAAAAGTTGCTACCTGGTGCCAGTGGGTGTGTGCGAAGCATGGCACACTATGGGTGGGGCGTGCTGTTTGCAAGCGGGTGGACCTGGATTATGGTGCACGATGCACTAACCCACCGCTCATGGCATGGCTGTAAATCGGCCAGGGATGTTCCCATGCCGGCATTTCATAACAGGCGCACACCCTCAGTCACCACCGCCCTCCACCCCCAACCCCCACCCATCACCCACCGTCCAGGCGCATGAGCACCAGCTGCTGCAGGCCCCTCAGCCGCGCTGCAAAGGCGGCCTCAACCGCTGCCAGGCTGTCACTCTCCATGGCTGTGGCTGGCGGTGCGGCTGTGGCTGTGGCTGTGGCTGTGGCTGTGGCTGTGGCTGTGGGGTGGCTGTGGCTGTGGCTGTGCTGATGACACCACCTGGTTTGGGTTGCCTGTGAGTGTAGCCTACAGGTGATGGTGCGGTGGTGGGGATGGTGCCGCACACGGGTGGGACAGAGGCGAGCAATGCAAGACGAACTCCTCCGAGATGGTACTTGTGGTACTGTAGAGTGTTGTCTGACGCCACCAGTGGTGTGATACCCACTGCTGGGTGAGCCAACCAAGTACTGCCAGATACAGCTGCTGAGAAAGGTGCCCAGTGTCCTGGTGGTGCTGCTGGGCTACGGTGTTCTTGCAAGGCAGTATTACTTGCACTGCCGTTGGGTGCACCTCCTCAGGTGGACAAGCACAGAAGACAGGTACCACGGCAGTAGGGAACAAGAGACAGATACAGGGACAGACGCAGGGAGTCCAGGTTAGGAGGGAAGCAGTGCTTGTCAAAAGCTTGCCAGCAAGTATGTAACAACAGAGTCAAGGTTTATTATGGGTTCGAGGAGAAGCGCTGTGTCAGAGCGGTGTATTGGGACAATGCATGCATATGGTGTGTAGGACAGAACAAAGTGATAGTGCACTGATGGCAACGTAGAAATGACTGGAACCTACTGTGGCGAATGAGCAGCGAGAGCGGGGGTTGTAACAACTGTTGCTGGTGAGAAACGTTGTAACACGGGAGTGAAGAATTCTGCAAAAACCATTTTTAAACTTTTGAACGGAAACGGCGGTAAGCGGCCATGGATCCACCGCCCGCACCTCAACCTTATCCCGCATGTTTTCTGTTCTTAGCAACGTTTTGACGCACAATCAAGCTCAATGCCGCTCCAACGACATGCTTCACAAGGCACATTGACGTACTGCTGCATACCTATACTCACCACCCACCTTGTCCGGTGTCGAGACCCGTCTAGCCCCAGCCGTCACTGAGTGGCAAACTAAACACTGGCCTCACCGCATTGGCCCTGCCGCCTGTACTCATCAAAACTAACCTACCTCGGGCGTTTTTATCAGGTCGGGATGGCAGCTTTGGGCACTTGCCCGCAGGTGGGGTGCGCCCATCAACACCAGCAGCACACCAGGTGAGTTGTGAACCACGCGGCGTGCCTGCCCCAACTGCACACCACAGACAGCAGCATTTGTTAACACCTAACGATTTGTATGTGCAAAATCCAAAGAAGAACCAAGTTTTGCGTTGCAATGTCCTCTGTCAGGCATGGGCCAAATGTTTGGCTGCATGCATGCCCCAAGTACCCACCCCATCACCCACTCCCCCTACAGGTGTGCACACCCGCGTGGCACAGTGACCAGGGCCTTGGTGGCCACCTACCGTAAGGTGAGCATGCACCCAAAACTTGTGTTACTTTCACTTGGCCATGCATGCAGTGGTTGGGCTAACATCATATTGCAGCAGCATGCCTGATGGCGCACTGCAGTCCAATGCACTACTTGGTCATCCATAACCTGCAGGTGCCAAAAACTACCACATGCACTCCAATTTATGTAAAGCCCAAGGCGGTGGCGTGGCGCTGTCTGCATCGGATTTCTCCCTGCCACTTTGTCATGGCTATTGGCACATGCCTCACAGTCCTGGCTGCGTACCGACCAGTCGCGCATAGCACACCTGTCTCATCCCAGACCCCACTCCCCCCCCCCCAGGTATCCCCCCTGGCACGCACCCCCACCCCCATCACCCACAGCCGGTGGCACAGCCGGCGCACCTCCCCTCCCCCCACCACCGCCACCTACCCAGAGCCAGAGACTGAGAAGGAGCGGTCGCCCATAGACTTCCCTCAGGTGCGCATACACTCGCGTGGGCGTTGGGACATGGCTGGGGTGAAGCATTGAGGCAACGGCACGGCTGCAATGGCGCAACCATGGTTCATGCCTGGCGGGCTGTGAAAGCAAAAGCCACCTGCCTTGGCAGACTGATGGACCACTTGCAAACCAACAGGGTCATAGTTTTGTATATTAATATTTTGCACCCCATGCGTCACACCCCGGCACTACCAGTAAAATGGCATATCCAGCCAACGCCATGCCTCCCCTGGCGTTCGCCCACTCACTCCCGCCCCACTTGTGCCCCCTCGCCAGGAGTGGATCACCCCGCAGCCCTCCAAGCGCCCCGACATCTTCCCCGAGTTCGAGAAGCTGGACGCGCCCCTGCCCAAGCCCATGCCTGGGGACCCTGAGCAGCCCGAGGACGAAGAGGAGGAGGACAAGGAGAAGGACGACCCTGACAAGGAGAAGGAGAAGGAGAAGCCAGACGAGCCGGCGCCCAGCGAAGAGTGAGTGGACCCAGGGCCTCGGCCACCGCTGTGCAGGGTCTGCGCCGTTGTTTGTCCCTTGCCGAGTGGCGGATATGCCGGGCGCTGTGTGGCGGGGCACACGGACGAGGCAGGAATCGTGGGTGAATGCAGACCGTTTTGACTATTCAGCAGTGGGACAATGAGGGGGGTAGCTGGGCAGGAAGGGGGCGGGGGAGAACCCAGAGGAGCTCGCAGTCAGCGAGGAGTGGTCTGGGGGGCGGTGCTGTGCTGCAGGGCTGTGCCTGGCGTTAGGGGGGTGCATCTGGCGCTGTGAACCATTTTGCGGGGCTAAGCCCAAAGGCAAGCCCAGTTTTTTGGGCAATGTCCTGTCAGGAACACTACGTATTGCAACTAACCACCAGGGAGCCATAGTAAATAGATGTTACAAGTAATTCAGCACCACACCTGGATGCAATCCCTGTACAGCCATGGCGCCACACAGTTTGTGCAGTGACTTGCTGTAGCCGTCACAAACGCCCTCCGCTGCGGTGTGTGGCACTGGCATATCAACTCTGGCATTGGCAATCCCTTTGAGATTTGCTAACAGTATCAGTGCCGGGTCACCAAAGGATGTTACGGCCCCCAATGGCACTGCTCCGTGGCTTCATGCGCATGGCATCGACAACCTTTGAGGACCGTCCATGTGACTTGGAAAGCGAACTAGTCAAACCCGTTATAATAAAAAATAGCGCGGTATAGAGGTTGGAGAGTCAATCCTGTGCAACACAGGCAAGCGTAAGGCACTGCCGCTAAAAACTGAAGTCATTCATTACACAATTAATTGCACAGGTTGTCTGCCTGCAAACATATTATAAATACGTTGCAAAGGTGGCTGAAGTGAGCTGCATCACGTCTGCACAAGTTTTAAACCACAACCTTACACCTTACGAGGCTAGATATGAACTTTAGAGGACATGTCCGGACATCTTGGTCCACTGCTTTGGCTGCCCTTTGTTGTGGTAGGTTGCAACCGGTTGCTTTAGTGGTACTAGCCTACTGAAGGTGATTTATCGCGTTGAACGTTGATGAACCCCCCTTTGTGGTGCATCGTATACAAGGTAATATACTGCGACCCTTTTGTCTTCATCTGCAACATGAAGCCTTCAAACTCAACCGTCAGCCAGATGCATGCATGCATTGGTTTCCAGCCCGCTCACACTCACGACGAGCACGCAACTCATGCCAGAGTTGTGCTGTTATAAATATGGTGCATCGTTTCTGGGAGTCTTTGTTCGCCTGCATCTTGTAGATAGCTATATAGCAGCATATATGGCAGCCGACATCATGTCACCGCATGTTCGCCTATCGCCTACACCCTGTAACCGCATGTTGGGTGCTGTCCGTGTTCTCAGGTTCTTTTGCGCACAACTGGTATCAACCAGTCTCTTCTGCCTAAAATGAACAGTCAACTGCCGCTTGTCTTCTTCTGGATTGGTTTCATACTGGTTGCATGTCATGGTACGTTTTTTCTTTCAGCCTGTTGACAGGTTTCTTGGGGTTCAAACACCACCTACTGAAAGCTGTTATTGGCTTTGACTGCAGGGGTCACGGCTTTGAACTGTTCTGGTCTCCCTGTTGACTTGAGGACCTGGAGCAACAAGCATGTCCGTGTCAAGGCAACTTTCAAGACACCTTTTGAAGCAGGTAGGTTATCAGTGCACTGCCGCCATCACTGAACCACATGTTATTCTGCAAATTAGACACCATTTCCTGGTTGCAGGGTCCAAAGTCGTTGTCCCAGTAGAAGACTTCTGGCATGTGGAAAATCGCACGTTAAGGGTGCGGTACACAAGGTACTAAAGTCTACTACCCTATCCCTGCCACTACATACATTGAGGTGGTGCAGGCATGTTGCATTTCAGAGCCACACCCCACAACGTTTGTAGGGGTTTCCCTGCCAAACCAACAAAGGACCACTTTAATGTGTACCTGCACCATAAAGCTGCACCCTAACCCCCCAAAATGTGTGTAGGTACTACTTTTACCTCAATGTGGCCGACTGGCTCCTGTCACATCCAGCAAAAGCCAAAGGCAAGGTGTTGGAGCTATCAGGGGAATCAGAGCTGCGCAAGTATTTTGACGCCTCGCGCACTGACTTCACCACGTTAGGAATGCCGGAGGGAGATGTTAGGTCTTTGTGCAACGCGGTGCCTGCAGAGGAGTTTGACTGGATAATTTTGGACAACGTCCTTGAGCATGTCGATAACATTTTCCTAGCACTTGCAGAAGTTTACAATGTGTTGAAACCGGGTGGTAGACTGTTGCTGATTGTCCCTTCCTTCAACCCACACCACTGGGGCCCGCGAGACTACTGGCGATTCACAGGCGATGGAGTGAAGTACCTTCTAGGCCAGTTTTCTAAATTGGAACTGTATGGTGTTCACCGCAACACAAAATATATAGAGACATATGTGCGCACGTCCAAAAAGAACCACCGAGGTCCATGGGACACCTTTCACAACCACGTAGTGCAGCATAGAGGGAGGATCGAGATGATTGACCAGGCAAATGCAGAGGGTGATGTGCAATTTGGGGAGTTTCCTATTTCTGTTTGGGCAGTGGCTCGCAAATGACCACGTTTTCTGCCGTGGTATGCCTGAAACATTTCTTCTGGCCCAGCAATTTTGAATTACAGGAATGCAAGCTTGGTTCAGCTTGTACACATCCATGGTAATATTATTCACCACGCGCGTGGAATGTGCATTTCCCAGCGCAACGATTTTTGTAAACACCATCATTTCAACAGCGTTCCCAGGGGCTTGTGGGGTTTTATCCCTCTAGCCATGGAAGTTTTACATACGTTTGTATTTTCCGCAGCGCTAGTGACACACTGTACAGCTCGCGTTTTTTCCAGCCTTTATTTCAAGCCTGCGACAGCTTGCTCACACATGTGTTTTCACACTGCGAAGCACATGTTCGCATCTTGCTGAGATGCCAAGTGGAAATGTCAGTGGCATGTGGCACTGGTTGCCACGTTGATGGAAAATCTTTGTAATTTCAACCCCTTGCCACTCTCCAAACCTTGGCGGCATGCGGAGATGGACACTGCGCAGGGCCACAATTGTCCTAGATCTAGTGGTGTGAATGAGCTGGCTGCACATCCCGTGCAAACGCAAGGCGTGCTCAGCAGTGATGATCAGTGATGGTCATGAACGCATCCTGCAATGCTCTAAGCTCATACACATCACATTTGAAACCGTTTTGCATTTACGTAGAGGCTGATTAGTGTGCACACCAAATGTTGTAAGCTTAGCCCACACACTATTTTCATTTTGTTTTCCAGATTTAATTTATTAATTTACCATAACTCTTTTGGAAATTGAACGTATTTAAAATAAGCCAGTTGTGCGACGTTCGTGTGAACAATGTTATAAGGACTACCGGTAATTGGCAACGCCCATTTCCCACTGCTAGACACGTATATTTGCATGAATGCTATAGCAGAGCACGTTTTGCAAACTGCGGCGTGTGTAGAGGCTGGTCTAGAAGTCTGGAACATGTAGACTGCGTGTGTGGGCACATATTTGAACCGCGCAAACCACAGTGCGGCTTTTAACGCTGTGTGCGCGACTAGATGATAGATCGAACGGAGTGACTTGATCACTGCAGCACTGGTGTAGGGGCTGCCACTCGTAAGGCAGCCCGTGGGCTGACAATGACCGCCACCATGGGGGCCAATGGCAGTGGCGAACCTGAGGGAGGACGGAAGGAGGTGGAGGCGGAGCCTTCCCTGGTGCCGCGACAATACCAGCTGGACCTACTGGCGGCGGCCAAGAAACGGAACGTAAGTTGAGTGGTGATGGGCGATGATGGGTCACGCAGGCATTACACATAATGCGATGACAAAAGCATGGGACGGGGACATGCACGCGCGAGGCCACTGCAGGCGTGGAAAGGCCACTCAAAAGGTCATTGCCCGCCATGTCTGGCCAATATATCGCTTGGTGGGTTGTCTGGCTGGGGTATTGCTTCCTCAGCATGCAAAGCACGCCCTGATCGACTGGTATTGCCCACCTGGGTACTGGTGTTCAAGTGTTGTAGTAACACAGGAAGTTATAACCTTTGTGTTTGTATGTGTGGTTGGGGCACTTTGTGGGACTAGAGGCGGGTGGGTTGCAAGGTTGTGGTTATGTGGATGGCCGTGTGCATGCATATGTGCCAGCACTTCCATTGGCCAGCGACGGCTGGGCCACTGCTGAGTCGGGGTAGACAAAGGTGCTGCCCTTTCACACAGTAGGCTACCAGCAACCTCACGGCATGGCCGTTGCTGGGGTTGTAGTTGACACTGAATGCCTGTTCAGCCATCCCACACCTGGAATCATTAGACATTTTAGGCTAGCACGCAATCGCCTGTCTGACAACTGTGCTCTTGCCTTCGCAGGTCATCGCCTTCTTGGACACAGGTGCGTGTCGCTGCCCGGCCATTTAGGGTTTGAAATCCCTGTTGGGTTGGCCAGGGCGGATTCTATTCTCCCAGTGGCTGTTGTCCCTAGGAACGGGAACATAGTCGACTATTAGTCGCCGTCAGCCATCCCTCTGCCCAACACTACTTGGCACGCTGTTTTGCTCCACCTATTTTGCTCCATGCATGGCCATGAAATGCTATTGTTCGTGCGCTTGAGTTGCTTGCGTATTTTGTCCATGTTTGCAAATACATCCTGTTCCATCCTATTTTTGCCGGAAAAAACAGGATGGAATTCTTACTATCTGTCTAAATCGCTGCCGGGGAGCAAAAATTCAGGAGAGTCATATGCTGAAGCAACCACACATCACACCCCAGTGCAGGTTCTGGCAAGACCCTCATCTCCTTGATGCTCATCCGGCACCAGGGCGAGGTGGAGGCTGCAGCGCAGGCCATGGGTGCACCCAGGCGCCTGTCTGTGTTCCTGGCGCCAAAAGTGCCGCTGGTCATACAGGTGGGCAGGATACCCTTCTGGTGCTGTGGGGTGTGGCGAGTGTCACAATGGTAGGCACTGGGCACCTGTTCACTGGCCCGTGTCACTGTCACCAGCACTACACTCGAACGCACATGGGGCCCTGTAGGATACTGTGCTGGAAAGGTCTGTGAGGTTCCGGGCAATTGTTGTGGGCACATATAAATGACACTGTCACTGGCATTGTCTTGAGCACTGTCTTACATGTGCATGCACAAGGGAACTAGCCCCATGCCTGTGCGCTGAAAATTCACACACGAATGTAATGGGGATGCAGTTGACTTTGCTGGCTCGCATTGCATGGAAGATATCCTCACCAATTTGATGGAGTAGGAGCCTGCTGCACGTGCCCCCCAATTTTACACTTCCAGCCTGACCTCTCTCCCCTTCACCCCGCCCTTGCAGCAAGCCGACTTCCTGCGCGTGCACTCTTCCCTGAGGGTGCTGTACTTTGTTGGCTCCATGAACGTGGACAGCTGGAAGGCTGCCACCTGGCGAGACATATTTTCACGCGCAGACGTCATTGTGCTCACGCCGCAGATACTGCTCAACTGCCTGAGGCATGGCTTCATCTCGGTGAGTGGTGCGGGGTGGTGGCGGTGGTGTTGAAGGGTGTTTAAATGTCTGAAGGCACCACACACCAGTATCCCCTGCTAACCCCCTCACCCCCTTGCCCGCAGCTGCGAGAGATTGGCCTGATTGTGTTTGACGAGTGCCACCACTGCACCAAGCGCGACCCATACAACTGCATCATGGGGGAGTTCTACCACACATCGCCAGGCCCGCGCCCACACATCTTCGGCATGACCGCCTCCCCTGTGAATGCCAAAGGGGATCCGCACCCTGAGAGGATTGCGGCAAGCATACAGCAGCTGGAGAAGAACATGGATGCGCAGGTGAGGGGGTTGGAGGCAGGCAAATGCACAGGGTTTGCTGGCTGATTGGGATGATTGTTGTTTGGGGCATTGTCTGGCCCTTGCATGGCAGGCATACGCCAAGATAAATATCATTGCCGCTGCCTATCCCCACGGCATAGGTAGGGGTGTGCACACAGCCTGTGCATTCACATGAAGGCCGACTTTACTCCTCGCCACCCACCTACCCACCCACACCCGCCCACCACCCACCCACACCCACCACCCACCCCACCACCACCCAGGTTGTGACCATCACCAGCCGCGCTGAGCTGGACGAGGCGGTGCCCCCTCCCCGCCTGGAGGCAGTCACATATCCCACACCCCACCTGGGATACCCTCCACTGGCGGCGGCCCTGCGCACCCTCACAAGGGCACAGGACAGGCTGCAGCTGGCGTCAAGGCACACAAGGTGGGGGTGTGTTGGGTGGGGTGCTGGTGGGGGTCGTTTTTGTGTGTTGGAAAATGGGTTGAGGTGTTCAGGTCTCAATTGCTAATTTCACAGTCACCCTCTCTCAGTCTCTCATGTGTGCGCGGACCATCACTGCCTTGGCAGTCCCGATACCATGTTGATCATATCGGACTTAAAGAACCCCCAATCGTACCAGTGCTTGTCACTGTCATGTTTCCATGTCACAAGTTGACCCTGGGGCATCATGCTGCCCAGGCCACACCATGCCACACAGGCCGTTGGGTGAGGCGCATCCACGAGGTGCATGCACCCTCAGGGGTTTGGCAAAGCCAGATGACAAGAAAGGCATGTAACAGTCTACAAAACGGTTGCCAAGGCGTGCACTGGCTTGTGCCCAAATCAATCCATCTGTACCTCAGCCCATTCCCTCCTGCCCAGGCTGTACGCCCAGGCCATTGCCGTGAGCGGCGTTGAGCAGTCCCATGGCGAAGACGCCCCCCACGAGCTGGATGCCCCCCCCGGCAGCAAGGCCAACCTGCACGCAAGGCTGGCGCGCATGCTGGCCACGCTGGAGATGCTGCTGCAGGTGAGGGCAGGCGTTCTTGTACTTGCTGTTTGAGGGGCAAATGTGTGCTGCCCGTCCCTGCTTCCATTGGGTGTTGCTGCCTGGCTGGTGGAGGTGCAGGTGGAACCACTGCAAGAGGATGGGGCAGTGAATGCGGCCACGGACGACACTATGACTGTAGAGTTGGAATAAAACAACAAAGGTTACACCTCATTTATTGGGATTTAACTTCATATATATCTTACATGTCCATTTCTTTTAGTGAAAATATAGCTTTTTATAGTAGTTATGGGAACCGCTGCCTTGGCCCACCCCCCCGTCGTTCCCACCCACCTCTTGCATTTGCTCCTCCATCTAAACCTTTCTCCCCGCACCTCTTGCAGGACTTTGGTCCCTGGTGCGCCGCAGCCTGGCTGGCCGAGGTGCTTGTTGAGCCGTTGCAGGAGATTGAGGCAAATGAGGCGGATGAGGGGGAGGCGCCACCGCTAGAGCTGGCACTGGAGGCACTCACAATCACAACAAGATGCAGGTGCGACCTGGATCCATGCCCGTGGGTGCACATGGCAATGCACCCACAGCCAAATATATGTTTGTGGTGTGTGTGGGGGGTGTATGGGGTTGGGGTGTGGGTAGGAGAGGGGCACCAGGGGCTGAAGTGCGTCCCCCAGCCCCGGCAGCAATGCTTTAGTGATTCCACCTGACGCACATGCATGTGACACAAACATGGCTCTGGGGTCGTGGCTGATGGGGCAACTTTTTGTTACATATTCACACTTTCTGCAATGCCTCCCCACTCATCCCACCTCGCACGAGTCCCCGCACACACCCACACCCCCAACTGCCACACACTTTAGCCTCATGCCTAAACCCTAAACCCAAAACCATCCGCAGGCTGTACCGCGAGCTGTGGCAGCTTGAGGACGATGCCTACCAGGGGGGGTTTGATATGGCCAACGAGGTCAGCGCAAAGGGGAGGGCGGTGGCGCTGTCGTTGGGGGAGGCGGTGGGGCTGGTGGTGGGGCTGCTAAGGGGGGAGGAGGTGGGGCGCGTGGTGGCGGGGGATGAGGGCAAGGGGATGTGGGGGCAGCTGGGGAAGGTGGTGGCGGAGGCGCTGGAGGGGGTGGAGCCAGGGGCGGTGGAGGGACAGGTGAGGGAGCGGGGGGGTGGGTGTCGGACCATGGGGTTGTGTTTGTGAATGTTTAGGGGGGACAGTGATCTTGCATGGGTCAATGCACGTGTGTAATGCATAGTGATGGTAGATGTGGTTGTGGTGTGTCATGCCATAGTTGGTAGCGACACCCTATGCAGTCTGATGTTTGCCGCCCCCCTGATTAAAAATGTCTCAGTTTCCACCTCCCTAGCTAGTGCCCCCCCTGCCCCCCCAGGTCATGGACCTTGCCCAGCAGTGCCACCACACCGTCTCCCCAGACCCTCCCCCCCAGGCCCCCAGCTCCAGCGGCGGCGCCCTGCTGCGTCGCATGCGTGGTGTGCCTGTGGTCACTCCCAAGGTGGCGGGCCTGGTGGCGCACCTGGCGGCTAGCAAGGCGGAGGTGGAGGAGAGCGTGGGCGGGGAAGATGGTGGGTGATGTGGCTGGGTTGGTGGTGCTGCTGCTGGGGGATGTTATCGCATGGTTTGATTTTTTTGTACACATGGCAATGTGTGGGGTTGGCGCATGACCAGCACCAGCACCAGCCGCAACCGGCAACGGGGGATTGCGACATCCATTATCCTTAGACAAAAGAACAATGATAGTGCTCTCTGGCATGGCGCGTAATGGCTGCTTCACAACAAAAGACACCTTAAAAATCTGACTCCAATGTGTATGTTGCATGGTGACGCCCTCCAATTTAACATGCATCGGACCCTGTTCTCGCCCACAGGCCCCACCCGCGCCTGGAGCTGCATTGTGTTTGTGACACGCAAGGCGGCGGCGCTGGCGCTAGCCCGACTACTGGGGACACTGGCGGCCACGGGGCATGTGCGGGCGGCGGCATTCATGGGGACGGGAGGGGTGGCAGGGGGGATGGGAACTGTCAAGGTGGGTGTTGGTGTTGGTATGTGTGGTGTATTGGAACGGCGGCAGCGAGGGCGAATTTGCTGCTATCTGCTGCCCGGCAAGCGGACCGCATGCTGTCACCCCCACCCCATCCCATCCATCCCTGTGTGCCCACTGCCTCTGCCGCTCACCGTGAGCTGCATCCAGATGCCCTGCCCACGCACCAGCCCACCCACTCCCCTGCATATGTGACAACCCCCCTCCCCCCCTTACCTCCAGGCCCAGGGCTCCCTGCTGTCCCAGTTCCGCACCGGCACCCTCAACCTGCTGCTCAGCACCAGTGTGGGGGAGGAGGGGCTGGACCTGCCGGCGTGCAGACAGGTGGGGGATCGGCATGTGTGGTGTATGGAGTGGAGGGGGGACGTGTGTGGATGTGGTGGTCATGGTCCAAGGTTTCGAGTTTCCTGTTGCAAACTATGCTGTTGCCAAATCTTGTTTCTCATGTAGTTATATTGGTGGAGTACTGTTGGGCATGCTGCATACTGTGATAAATGCACTCCATGATCTTCAATTGTACTATATTACTTTGTATGTGTCTTGAGAAATACACATCCATTTCCTTGATGCATGTCCTCTATGCATCATTTCCCCCCCCTGCTCCACCCCTCTGCCTCCCCCAGGTGATCCGCTTCGACCTGCCCTCCACCCCCCTGGCATTCATCCAGAGCAGGGGGCGGGCACGTGAGTTGGCCAGCTGCCTGGTGCTCATGCTGCGCAGGGGGGACGATGATGAGGAGGGGTACCAGGCGATGGTGCAGCAGTAAGTGGGGTCGGGGTGGAATGGAGGAGGTGCTTTCTTAGCAATTGTGGTGCAGTATGTGTGGGTGTGGGGGTGGGGCAGCTGCGAGGTGGGGTCTGGCAGGTGAAAGGGGGTGTTTTTTCCAAGCAGTACTGCAGAGGTGAGTCGGGGTGAGGTACGAGGCGCGGTGTGGTGCAGTTGTGCATGTTGTGAGTGTTGGTGGGGTGCATGTGTTCCCCGGGTTGTTACATTAGGTGCCAGTGGGGTGGGTGGGTGGAGGTGGTGGTAGGTGCCGTGTGCTGAGCTTGCAGCGAGAGGAATATATGGGGAAGGGGACCAAGTCAACAGGGCAGGCAGAAGGGGTGCTCTGGGCGGGGCCTATGGCACCAGGATCTACCGCGAGAGAAGTATATGGGGAAGGGGATTGTCTTGATGCAAGGGTCTGCGCCCTTGCCTGGAACCAGCGGTGAGCGGTTGTTGGGCCCGGTGAAGTAGACTGTCATCCCATGTGCTGCAGATGCCTGTGGTGTGTATGCCTGTTGCCGTGTCTGTGACGTGGAATGGCACCATGCCACACACAGACACATCCAGGGGCGTACATACCGCATGCATCTTGTGCACATGGGTGCCTCACTGCATGCGCTGCACAAGCCCCGTGGTAAGGGCGGCCATGGTGACGATGTGCAACATCCGATATCTTGTAAGATGAGTGATTTAGTGATGGGCAGCGTTCAATGCGCAGCCCCCACCGGGCACCATGGCACTGCCATACGAGTGAGTACTTTATGATATACAGAGGTCAAGGTGCACACTCGTCCCAAAAGGCTCTACTCGGTGTGAATCCATTGCAAGGCTTGCACCTAACTTCGCATCAGGATGACACCTGCAGCACTGCTTCTAATCAAAACTAGTACGACGCAGTTCCTAGTGTGCATGGAGAGAGGGAGGCCCGGTGAGTGATTCTTTGCCCCACAGTCGGAAATGCCCTGTGCCAGCCTTCGAACTCATAAATAGCCCTTTTGAGTCCCTTGCTGCATCAGCTACCTGACCCAGTCAGCCCACCTGTCTTCCACCGGTGTTTATCTACAAACACCCTGCAACCCCGCACAAAAACCCTACCCGTACCTTCTCCAAACCCTTTCACCACACCCAGGTACGAGGCGGTCATGCGCGGCGAGGCTGCCCAGCGCATGGAGGCTGTGCTCCAGCAGGGGGATGAGCTGGAGGAGGGGGAGATTGTGGAAGATGACGACATGGTGAGTGCGCCACGCTTGGCTAGCCCCTGCAGCTGCAGCTGCAGGTGCAGGTGCACATGTGCAGCCATTTGCCCCCTAGCTAGCCTGCACACAGCCTAAACCTAAACCTTAAATGACAGTAGGGCTTCACCTGGGCTGCCACCTGCTTGCCTGGCATTGCTGCTTTGCACCAAGTTGGTCTCATGCTACCCACTGTTAGCTTGACAACTTGTCGGCCCCGGGGGTATACCAGGTGCCATGGTGCTTACGTCTCACCTGCACACGTCGTCTCCCTGTGTGTTATGTACCCCTGTATGTGTGCGGACGTCCCTAGGGTGCCAGGTAGTTTGCCAGTGCCGCCCGCTCACCCTCACACTCACCCTTTCCACTGGTGCTGTGGGACAAGGGAGGGATGCAGGTGATTCTGCAGGTGCCAAAGGACAGGGCCCTCCAGGGTTCCCGCCGCTCTCTGTTCATATCTGTCATGACCAACCCCGCCTGCCCATGCTCTGCGCAGGATCTCAGCCCCGACGATTGGTACCGTGTGGAAAAGACTGGTGCGCGTGTGGGTAGCGCCAATGCCAAGGCGCTGCTGCACCAGTACTGCGAATGGCTGCAGGGGTGAGCCAAGGGGTTGGGGGGCAAAATGAATGAATAAATACATAAATGGGTGGGGTCAAGGGTTTGGATGTACGGGTTTGTGAACTGAATGTGTGGGGCCGTTTCCCAACACCGGCATCATGAAATGGGACAGACACTATTGTGTAGATGTAAACCATGGCCATGCCTTCTGCACCTCGCACTGTTTTGCTCACCTCCCCACCCCCACCTTCACCGCAGCTCCGACAAAGCCCCCCACTTCCACACCAGCCTCACTCCAAGTGGCTTCGTTGCGTCCCTGTACCTGCCCAGGCCCTGCCCGCTGCCCATAGTCACCGGCCCACCTGCGCATAGCAAGTCGCGCGCAATGGCTGCGGGATGCCTGCAGGCCGTGCAGAAGCTGCACCAGGTGCAAATTGGGGGTTACATGTGGAAATGGCCGAGTAAATTCAACTTACCTGGGCATTCTACCCTTAAACCATGCTTAGGATACTGGTCTGTGATCACCTAGGGCTCAATGGTGTAGGGTTTAGGGCGATCACACAGAAGGTGGCCCAAGGTAGGGGCGTGACAGGATCAGGCATGTGCTTTTATATGGCGAGTGATGCACACTACACCCCGACCAATAGCATAAGCAAGAATTGCAGATTGGGGGCTGAATCTAAAACCACTGATTTCCCAATTGCTCTGCTGATGGCTCCCTTCCTGGCTGGCTGAAAGAACAATGACTGAGCAGAGTCTGGAGGTAGCATATTCAAGTCAACTCTAAGGTTGCAGTGTGGCAAACCGCTTCTAACACCACGCTGCCACCCCCCCACACACACGCCCTTCCCATTCCATGCAGTTGGGCCAGCTGTCCGACCACCTGTTGCCCCACCGCCCCCGCAAGAAGAAGCAACCCTCGTGCCCGGTGCCGGCACCCATGCCCAGGACCAGCGTGGTCATCAACCCATTTGGGGCGGGCAAGGGTCCACAGACTGAGGAGGATGCCAGGTTCATTGGGGGTGTGGAGGTTGAGACCACGCTCCCTCACGCACTCAAGGTCCCGGAAGACGTGGAGAATCCAGAGGAGTGAGTTGGTGTACACCCTAAACCCTTAATAAAAAAGCCAGATGTGCCACCCAGAGGAGTGCGTTGGTGCATGTGCCGCCCCTTTTGCAGCAGGACCTAGCAGTGCTGGGTACACCACACACTCTGACCATGTTTCATGGCGCAGGTGGCGCTTGGTCAGTGCTGGTAGCATGTGTTTTGATACCTGCCTTTGCTTAGCGCATCAATGTGATTTGAAACAAGGGTGCTGTCTGTTGCATACAGAGATACACTGGGTTACTTTAACAAAACAAATCAGGATATTAAAAACTTGCTGTTTGCTTGCGCCATTGGGTGAGTGCATGCGCATAGGGCTGGGCGCTTCTTCTAGGGTAAGGGAATCCCTGGCTGCAATGGATAAAGCCCCATCTTAAGGCGTCCATTTTTTGGTGCACAGGACGGGCGCCCGCACCTTCCACCTCTACACATTTGAGCTACGGGAATTGCCCGAACAACCCCCTCCATCACCACCCACTCCCACTACCATGGACACTGTACTCACACCCACCTCCGCCACCACTGCACCCCCTCTTGTGGTGGATGGTGGTGATGGTGGTGGTGGTGGTGGAGGTGGTTTGGGCAGCCCGCCAAGCGACGAATCTGGCTGGCGGCAGTGGTTGAGAAACCTAATGCAAGGGGTTGTAAGACAGGATTCAGGGCAGGGCGCTGATCCCGTACCAGAGGTAGGGATGAACTGAATGGCCAACCCTGTGTGCATCTCATGCACCTGCATGCGACCCAGAGTCTGCATGTTGATCAATAGGCTGCTAGCCTGCAGTGACGGGGGGTAGGGGATATTTCTGTGCCGATGCAGCTGTATGTCCTGCTAGGGAAAGAGCGACACGTGGTCATGGATCATGGCAATGCATATCCTGGCAGGTGCTGGCAGTCGCATCTGCTGCAATGCTGAAGGCTTGCGTGGTACACACGCACTTGTGTGATACCAATGGTTTGGTGTGACGCAGGTGCAGGGTCATGCTATGGAGGAGAATGGCTGGCACAGCGCTGGCCAACTCCCGCCCCAGACCCCATACCAGACACCGCCATTGGCAGCCGCTGCCCCCTCCCCCACGCTCCAAGGGGACCAGGACATGAGCGAGTCAGGAGGGGAGGGAAGGACCGAGGCAGATGGGGGTGCACAGCCCGGCTCTGGAGCAGGCGAACTACCAAACCAGGAATCCGCCGAGGCAGCATCCCCGAGACCGGCTGAAGCATCGAGCCCGGAACCCACTGAAGGAGCGCAGGGTTCCCCCGCTGTTGACATGAACCACTTCCCCCCCTTGGGCAGCAGCGTGGCCCAGCTGCGCTGCCTGCAGGCGCTTGGGCTGTTGGTGCTGCAGCCACTGCCAGACCTGCCGTGGACCAGGCTGCAGGTGCGCAACCACTGTGGGTCCCCTTTGCTGCGGGTGTGATCCCCCCCCCCCCCCCGCTGCTTGCTCTGTAGTCACACCCTGATTTGATTCAAGTTCAAAATAAGTGCTATTAAAAAGTTTATTTAAGTTGAAAATAAGTGCTGTTAAAAAGTGTACACTTTACAGTTGATCAATGAATGCAAATTAGATCATGCAGGGTATTACAATGACAAGTTTAAATGCAAATAAGATCATGCAGGGTTACACAATGACAAGTTTACAGTTTACAGTTTACAGTTTATCAACCTTAATTTGAATGCAAATTAAATCATGCAGGGTTATACAATGACAGGTTTAAACCATGTTACCGATGCTCCCTCTTCAACTCTACATACCCCTTGCACCCCTTGCACATCACCGGAGGCATTCCTTTGGGGCGGTTTCGTGTGTCTGTGCAGGTGCCAAAGTGCGGGCCTGCCGAGCTGCGCATGGTTCCCTCTGGTCAGATGCGCCTGAGCAAGGAGGAGGTGGGGCGGCTGCAGGGCTTCCACTCAACAGTGATGGGCATGATGGAGGTAAGGGGGTGGTTAGGGTTTGGGGTGTAGGATTTAGGGCAAGCGTGGCGCAGGGAGGTTGGGCTGGTGGCATGGGGCAAACGGGCTTGTGGGCGGGTTTGTTGAGTGGGTAGCCATGGACCGGGCACCACACGAGTAGTTTGCAGGGCGGTATAAGGTTTCCAGATCGGTATGAGGTTTTTGTGGCTAATTTTGGTAGATCAATTCAGCCCCACTGCGTGGAGCCCTTGACCCTGAAGTATGGTTAACATCCCCTGACAGTGGCATGGTGGCATCTCTCTTCCCCTGTGCACACCACTGCAGTGCTGGATGCACAGGTAGGCAACAGGGTATTTGTAGGGATCTTCGTAGCCACATTGACACCCTCTACGCCCATGTGCAGTTCCCCTCCCCAGCCGGGGAGAACAAGAGGAAGAAGCCCCGCAAGAAGAAGACCCTCAAGGCAAGGCCTGGCCAGGCCACAGCCTCTGGCAACTTGGACACAGCAGCACCCGCTGACCCCGCGTCTGATGCACCCCCTGCTGGGGTTGCGGGGCAGCAAAAGGGCACAATGGCTGCGGCACTGGGTGGTGTGGCCTCCACCCTCACACGCAACCGCACCCTTGGTGGGGGGCTTGTTGAGGGAGGGGAGGGCACCGCTGCGTCTGATGGGGTGATGGTGGCTGGTGGCACTACCGCCTCTACCACCTTGGCAGATGTTGTGGGTGCTATTGGGGGTGGGGATGTATGCGGCATTGGTGGTGGTGGCGGTGGTGACTCCCTGGCCATTGCCTGTGCACCCCCTGCCAACGGGCTCCCTGTGGAGGCCTCCCCTGACGTTGATCTGCCGTCTACCACCTTGGCTGCGGCAAATGGTGACGGGGAAGTGGCTGCTGCTGCTGCTGCTGCTGCTGGAGGCAATGGCGGTGGTGGTGCTGGTGCTGGTTCCATGGCCGTCAAGGGTGCCCCCCCCACCAAGCGCCTGGCAGTGGCGACCTCCCCTGATGCTGACCACCGCACCCCCCTGGCAATTGACCAGGCAGCGACTGGTGGTGGTGAGGCTGTGGTTGAGGGGGAGGAGGCTGTGGGTGCCGCCATGCAGGACCTGCTGGAGAAGGTGGAGGGGGTGCAGGTGAGGGGTGAGGGGAAACCCTAGCTTAGGGTTCTGCACGGTCATACCACCCTATTGTCTCATCACTTAGCTCCATTACAAAGCAGTCGGTGTGGTTCCCAGTCTTGGCAAGGCCTGCACAAGCAGCACGTAGTGATTGTTGCACATAGGAAATGGGTACATGCTGGTCACGCTGGAAGCTAACGTTGGCATCTCCCTGCCTGCTCGCCATCCTGCAGATTGGCCCTCGTCCGCTTTCCGAAAAAGGCCCGGATGAGTCCCGGCCACTGTTCCCAGCCCCGGAAGTTGGCGCATTTGTTCCAGACGCACAGTGGGCCGCGCCAGGGGCAGGCGCCTACTTCATCATCGCCCCTGTGCTGCCAAAGGGGGGTACTGCCATGCCAACTGGACACGAGGGAGGGAAGGAGGCAGTGGGTGGCGGTGGTGCAAGGGAGAACGCCAGTGCGGTGCCAGGGGTGGAGAGTGAAGGAGGCAAAGGGGAGGGCGGCACCAAGCAGGGCGCTGCTGCCATGGATGTTGATGAGGGGGAGCAGCAGTTTGAGCTGACTGGGGTATGGTGGTGCAGGTGCAGCGCAAGCCTGAGAAGATCGACCTGTCAGGCTTTGACAGTAAGTGTGCTTTTGCTGGTGCACAGTTCTTTGCACTGCATGTACACCATGCTTGTCGCTCCTTACATTGCATCTCCAATTCAAGACCAGGGTTGTTCACTCACCCATCTCGCATATACTCATGTGACACAAAATGCTGCGGGCGCTTCAATCACGTACCATCATCAACGTATTAGAGTGTCTTGTATGGTCTACTGAGTACATCCTAATAGTCATCAACAAGGAAAATAAATGGCATATGTATAGAAGTGCATGGCCCACTGTACCGCAGCCCTGACCCCCTTTCTGCCCACTTTTTCCGCAGCCATGGAGGCCATGTGCGCCCACCTGCTGTCCCTCCTGCGTGACGCCGTGGTGACCCCCACCTACGGCATCACACCATACCGAGTGCACCAGCTGCTGCCTGACCTGGTGCCCGAGTCCCCCTTCCCCAACACCGATCTAAAGGGAAGGGAGAGGGAGGGGCCGCCACCCTATTCCACCTACCAGGACTACGTCACGTGAGGGGCTGATCCCTAGTAAACCCTCTGACACTCCGCATTGCACGCTCTCATGTGAAGTTCACGATGCCATTGTGTGGGACATTTCGGAGCAGGAACATGTGGCTGGAGTGTGAGGCCTGTGGACGCTAAATGTCATTGGCGAGCACCATAGAAACACCCTAGTCAAAGAAACTGCGCATAGTAGCAGTCACCGTGGTGTGGAAATTGCATGGCTTGCGGGGTCTGCACTCGAGTGCCATGCCTGTCCACCACACCTTACTGGAAAATGCCATGCAGCCCAAGTGCTTGACCACCACACACCGTAGTATACACCTCACCTGCCTCACCCAAGCTAAGGGGCACACGCATTCTGGATTCTCACTGACACCCCTCCCCCCATCCTGTGCAGCCAAAAGTACGGGTGTGGCACCTTCCGCCCCCAGCCCCTGCTGCGTTGCGGTTTCATGCGCAGGCTGCGTCCGGTGAGCGCCACGCGCATGAGGCAGCCATCGGGGGGAGCGTTGGATAAGCGCTCAATGGGTACGCGAATGAGGGTTACAGGGGGATGGGGATGCATTCTTGGTTTTGACCAGTGTGTGCCCGTTGCGTACCCCCTCCTCCTCTGGGGTTGAGGTGCTAAATGGTGCTTTGTGCGTCGGTGGTGACGGGAGGTTGGGTATATAAGAGCACTGCTCTACGCATCTGCATTGCTTTTGCCCCTGGTCACTTACCTGAAAGTGGGTGGTGCCAATTACCCTAGTTGGGCATCGTGCACTTGCCTTGCTGGGTTGGTTGCCTGTTGACCCCTGGTGTGCCCCTTTAAAGGCTGTTGGACCGTTGTCATTGGCATGAATTCCTTGCTCCTTCCTTTCAATTGTCCATATGACACACGTGCCCACGACAAGCACTCCATTCCTGCCCCCAACCTGACGGCCCCTCCCTCCCCCCCTCCCCAGAGCCAATCCTGATCCCGGAGAGCCTGGTTGTGTCCCCCCTGCCCGTGCAACTGTGGTGCGCGCTGCGCTTCCTGCCAGGTGTCGTGGGGCGCCAGGTGGCGCTCATGCGTGCGCAGCAGCTCAGGGAGCTCTCGCGCCCACCATCGGTGCACCCAGACAGGTGCGCACAGCCATGAGCTTTCACGCTCGAGGGACATTGCAAGTAGGAACTTGGGCATTTGACCAAATCAGGCGGATGGGCAAATGTATCCTGCATTCGTACTCTGCTGCATTCTTAAACAGCCACCGGCTTTGAGAGCAGTGTACGCAGCAGCCACGCAGCGGTTTATGCGTCTTAACCATGCACTGCTGTTACCCCCACCAAGGGCCCTTGCATGTCTAGACATTTTGTGTCCCAGCCATACCCTTCATATAATTCTCAACCTCATACCACCACCTGGTGCATAGGAGTGAGCCCAGCAATTTGTCCCCGCATCAGCCACCACTACCCCGCCATTGCTCAACCCCCCCCCTCCCTTCCCACAGCCTGCCCCCGCTGGTCTCGTTCCTGGAGGCCTGCACCCCCCTGGGCGTGCTTGAGCCCATGAACTTTGAGCGCTACGAGGTGCTTGGGGACCACGTGCTCAAGGCAGCTGCATCCCAGGGACTGTTCCTCAGGCACCTAAAGGCAACCGAAGGGGACCTATCAAGTGCAAAGAGCAGGTGGGGGAGCGGGCTGAATGCGTTTGTAATCACTGTAGGGTACCACCACTGCCATGTTTGGCGGTGCTTGTTGTAATTTCCACACCGACCCTGCACCCTCCCTTAAGGGTCTGTAGTTGGAACGACAAAGCCATTCCATGACAATGGTCTTAAAGAACATTGTGCATGGGAAATGTGTGGTATCTGTAGATTGTTCTGTGCATGAAGTGTGAAAAATGCTTTTCAGTTGTGGAAATACTTATTTTCATACTCCCCCTCCCTGCAGCCTTGTGTCCAACACCCACCTGCAGCGCTGCGCCCTCAAGTGCGGCGCCTACACCTACCTGCGCACCACACCCGAGCACGAGCTGTTCCTGCCAGGCAGGTTCAATGGGGGGTACTCGCAGTACAAGACAAGGGTCACAAGGGTGAGGAGTGGGGGGTGTTGGGGAGGGAGAGGAGGGGGGCGCGGCAATTTGTTTGGTGGAATACTGGAAGGGATTACTACTCTGAATCCGGAATTTTGGCCAACCTATCACCTTGGGTGAAATAGCGATGCCTAGCTGCTGTTGGGTAGCTGTGCTGCTTGGGTGGTGGCGCTGCTTCATCACATGGCAGCTTTGAAAAGACATGAGAGTATGGTGTGCGACTGCTGTCGGTGCTCCACATGAGGCCAGCTTGTATTGTATTTGTGTACACCAATCGCTCAGGCTTCCGCCCTTCCATTGAAGCGCCCCATCTGTTTCATCATGCTTTACATTTTCTATTATTTATTATTTGATTGTATTTGCACATGGCTGATCTGCCCGCGCTCCCTCCCCAGGTGCGCGCCAAGCTGATTGCCGACATCATGGAGGCGCTCATAGGCCTCTACTTCAACCACCTGGGCTACCGCGCAGCAGCCGACCTCATGACTTACCTGGGTGTGCTGCCCTGGAGGATGGGGGACATGCCCACACCGCTGCCGTGCCGCATGATCGACGCCCCTGATGAGGGAAGCGGAGAGGACGGGGAGGTGGTGGTTGCAGTGGTGCCGGGGCATAACACAGCGACGGGGCTTTCAACGCAGGTAAGGCGGCGCTGCTTGCCTGCCTGGGACGGAACTATTCACACCTGGCCTCCCATGCCATTCTGCGCATCCCAGGACCAGCTCCTGGTCGAGACCTGCCTCCCCTCACAAACAAAGAAACAGAAAGGCATTCCCAGATGGCATGGGCTTATTGCCTTGTGTGCCCTTGAATGCACTTCCTGCCTCCCTTCAAGGAATTTCCTGGTATTTCCTGGGATTTTTCACATACACCCCACACCCACACCCACCCCACCCCCGTAAACTTTACTTTTTTTTTAATCCGTCGTTTTTTTAATTTTGTTTATCGTGTACATCGCATAATGATGCATAATCAAATATAATGTAAATAAATACTGCTTTTTTATAAAGTGTCACCTATCGAATCACATTCCTTTTGCAGGACCTTGAGCTCCTCGAGTCCCGCCTGGACCACACCTTTGTGCGCGTGCCGCTGCTCAGCGAGGCGCTCACGCACTCCTCATGGCCCCGCCCCCCCTGCTACCAGCGCCTGGAGTTCCTGGGGGATGCCGTGATGGGGCTGCTGGTCACGCACAACCTGTTCAACGGATACAGGTGGGTGGGGGGGGCTGGGAGGAGGTCTGATGTGAACGCCCTGAAGGGGGTCTAGTACATGGTGATGGATTGCAGGATCATGGGCTTGCGGGTCACCCACAACCTGTTGAATATGTACAGGTGGGGGGAGGAGGCGTGCTCCTTCACCTCGAGCCACTGATTCCCACCCTGCGCCCCCCCTGCTGCCCCTACTACCCACTGGTGGGCATAGTATCCCATGTCCCGCCAGTGGGTAGTAGGGGCAGCAGGGGGGGCGCAGGGTGGGAATGAGAGACTGATACATGGATGATCCAGTTTTCTTCCCAGCCATTTGGTGCCAGCCCAGTGGCATTGCTGTTGTTACTTATCGTTGACGTGTGGGTTAAACTAGAAATGGCATTTCGGGCTTTTCGACAGAAATTCAAAATACACCAAAAACACCCAGCTGTCGCCAGATCGCCTCCCTTCGTTGTCCGGCCCCTCTGGCACCCGTCAGCTTGTAGGACCATGCATGCAACGTTTGGCCTGTGCAAGCACTTACCCCGCTTGCCGCCCAGTCTCTCACACCTCGCCCGCAACCCCTCCTTGCCCCTTCACCCCGTATACCCCCCTGTGCGCAGCAACCTGCCCCCGGGCCGCCTGCACGACCTGCTGTCAGCCAGTGTGAACGCCATGTGGCCTGTGCAAACCCCTACCCTGAGTGGTGCACAGCCCCTCACAATTAGGTTGCAAACCTTTCTTGTGCGCATACCTCACCCCATACCCCCTCTCGCAGCCCCCCCTAAGAGGCTACAAACCCTCCTTGCCCATTCATCACCCCCACCTCACCCTACTCCAAACCCTCCCCCCTCGCAGCAACCTGTCCCCTGGCCGCCTGCACGACCTGCTGTCTGCCAGTGTGAACGACGAGCGCCTGGCGCGCATTTGCGCCGTGCGCGGCCTGCACCGCTACATGCGCCACGTGTCGCCTGCGCTGCTCACCGATATCTGCAGGTTCTGTGGGGTGCTGGAGGACAGCTGCAAGCAGGAGGGGTATAAGCTGGAGGGGCACGTGAGTGGCACGGGAAACCCTACAATGGAACGCAGGAACCCTAGAGCATGCAGTTTCAATCCCTGCACGATCCTTGTATAACTTTGGAGGACTGGAAGGGAGTGGCCGGGCATGGCGGCGGGAACACTGCACCCCAACTTGTACTTGCTTCACAGTCCTGTGTCATGTACCGTATTAGTGGCAGGTGGGGGTGGGGCGTGTGTGTGCGCACACAAAAGTCATGCGGCGGCGCACCTGGCAACAGCAGCGGGGCCCTGTGCGGTGCACCTGCTAGGCAGAATCTGGGCCACTTGTCACTGGAGGGCACATTCCCTATCCCCACCTCATCCTCTAGATGTTTGACTCCATGCCCCTGCTGCCCGCTTCCTCTCCATCCCCCACAAGTCTGACCCCACCCCACCCCCCATCCTCCCTCCCCTTCCAGGTGTTTGACCCCGCCTCCCCTGAATCCATGGCGCTGCTTGCAAAACTGGCCAGCGCCACCTTTGGCCGCAGCCGCGTGTCCGCCCCCAAGTCCATGGCTGACCTGGTGGAGTCGGTGATCGGGGCGGTGTACTGCGACACGGGGGGCGACCTGGATGCCACCTGGCGGGTGGTGGCGCCGCTCATGTCGCCGCTGCTCACGCCGGAGATGGTGCCGGTCCACCCCGTGCGGGCCATCATGGTAAGAAGACAGATGCAAATAAATTGCCTGTGCCAAGAAGGGTTTTGAGAGGGCGTTCAATGGGTTGAGATGGGTAATTCAGCATTTTTTGCACTGTTGTGTCATGGGGAAAGCGACAGAAATGCGCCCTCTGTTGACGATAGCTGGTGAAAGTTGAGTTCACCCTTTTTGTTACGTTTTTCAAGATCTAGCATTTGTTTGCATGAGATTTCATCCTTCTAGTTACGGATTGACAAAAGTCGCAACTTTGGTACATAAGGTAATACAGCGCCTTGAGGGTTTGGTGCCCAAGGTTCCTTGCTAGATGGTGTTCAACAAGGGTGGCCCTGTGGTTATGTACCCAGTTCCAACTAGATACGACGGATGATCAGCAAACCCCCCCGTGTTACCCAGGAGCGTGCCTCCAAGGTTGGTGCCCTGGTGCGCTTCATGGTGGTGGACGTCGAGGAGAGGATGAAGAAGCAAGAAGACAAGGCATGGGGCGTGGTGGCGGTGGTGGCGGGCATGCCCATGGGGGCCTGCAGGGGGGTGCGCAGCCAGCGCCTGGCGGCCAAGCTGGCATCCGCAGCTGCCCTCAAGCACTGGGACGACCACCCCGAGCTGGATGACACCCTGGCGGACAAGGTGGCGTCAGGGGAGGTGGATTACTTGCAGCCCGGCGGGGAGCAGTTTGTGGACATCCGCTCGTGGGCGGATGACGACCTGGAGGACTTTGAGGATGTGACGGGGGTGGCGGGGGGGCCCATGCCGGGGATCAATGTGGTGACCGTGGCGGGGGTGGGGGTGGTGGGGGGCAAGGGGGAGGATGGGGGTGGGGACGAGGCGGGGGATGTGGTGATGGTGGAGACGGGGGAGGGAATCCCTGCAGAGGTGGTTTCTGTGGCGTGAACACGAGTGGTGGTGTGACAGGGCCCATGTGAGGCGGCGTACGCCAGCAAATAGGTTTAGCTAGATATGTCAGTTATGTGTGAGCTACCGTTCCTTGTATTCCTTTCAGGTTTTCAATGTGTTTGTGCAGTGTTTATTAGGTGTAGACTTGTTTTTGGCATAAAGTTCAGCTACTAATGTTTCCAGGACGAAGGTTACAGCCATACGAGTATTAAAATTAGTAGAAAATCTGTGGTAGACGTTAGATGGATTGCAGGAGATGCATGCACTGTTGCTGTGCATCCAAAACCAGGACCAACCAGGACCCAAGGACAACCTGCTGAAGCTGCTGTGTGCTTGCAGCAAGGCTAGGTGTTCTGGCACCTTGGCGCGTGAACATGTGTGGTGTGAAAGTGTGCGGTGTGTGCAGTGTAGGTTTCTGCTTTTCTTGCGGTTCCAGTGCGAATGGAGAAGCCAACTAGTACGCTTAGACGGACTACCCACCTGCAAATTAGTATTGCACTTGATGGCCGTTTCTACAGTACATGCCTCAGCGTGTGATGTGTACAGTGTGCATAAACGTGGCGATGGTTTCAGAGAAAGTGTTTCAACAGTCAGGTACGCGGTTCAGGATGGTGCCGAAAGACCCAAGGATGCAAGGTGTAGGGTGTAGGATTTGCAAACCCAAAACCTGTGATACAAAATTGTGCAGCTTTTTACCTTTCGCAAATCCCCACGTTTGCAGGGTGAAAGCCCCAAGTGCCCAGTACTGTAAAAGTACTTTGCACGCCTCTTTCCTGACACAGTATCACTTGCACGGCAAACACACTTGAGACCAAAGCAACTTGTATCCCGCAAGTATATCCCAATCAACGTTGACTCTGGGTACCAGGTACGGAAACCATCGCATTCAAGGCGCATGCATTGTGGCCACTCTTCCCCCTGAAGGAATGAGCCAGGCGACTCGGGTTGCGTTGCGTCAGGAGTACAGTCCTTGGTGCGCTTAATTTTCATCAAGATTACGCAAGGCACTTTTCCTTGTGGATACTGACACGACCTGTGTTGGCTTGCATTTGTCGCCCGACGGGCATGTGCATGCATGCCTACAGAAATGGGGGATAGAATGTCACACCGGTCGCGGCTGACACGAAGTTTAAGTGCCCAACCGAATAATGCCAAATTTACACATGTTAGGTCTTGTCAACGCAATCCTTGCTGTTTGTGAGCGCATTGCACCCAAATGGTCTTTCCCCTGGGACCCACCGCATGCCGGAATTAGTACTCGTGCACGCTGACAGCGCTTGGTACATGAACTCGACAGTGACCACGTGGAGTAACTTCAACTTTTGGTTGTAGGAGTGGTGACATGCTAGCTTCGACAGGACGTCTGATGCGTTCGTGGGTTAGTGGTCAGAGGTCCCTGTGTGTGCGCAATGCCTAGTTCAAGAACAATGTCCTGTCGAGCAAATCCTTCCATAAAGGACCGCCACTTGTACCAAAGCACGTACGCATGTATTTCTATTAGATATTTCACCCACCTAAGGCGGCAAGAGTGGCCGTGCCTGGTCAAGTGACACTAAATTCCCCACCATCCTCAGTGGAATGCTCAACCTCCCCCTTGCTTGCAGAATATGGCCTGTATGGCAAAGAAACCACAGCCACCGCCAGTGCAACCTACAAGCAGGAGACCTCTTGCGTGCAGCACCAAATACACAGTGTAACACCAGCCAGCACATTTTTTCCCCACCCAGCACCGCCACCCAGCCCACCACCTCCCCCCAAAACCAACGCGCAGCACACCACTTCCAAGGCCTGGTGGCGGTCTCTGAGCTGTAGGACGGTCACCGCACCTGCTCCCTAATCCCCATCATGCGCATGACCATGGCCACCCCAGCAGCCCGCACGTGGCTGTGCCTGCTGGTGCTGGTGCTGGCACTGGCAGGGCCCGGGTGCCACGCGCGACCCGTGACAAGCACCGACAGCACCAAGCCAAGCACCAAGCCAAGCAGCAAGGCTACCCCTATCAAGAGTAAAGGTGGCAAGGGGAACAGCACCAAAGCAGCCCCACCCAAGAGCAGCAGTCGACCTGTGTTCAAATACGGTAGGTTGGCACAGCGCTCGTGCCAACTGAACGCTGAAGTAGCAAGGCAATCCTGATGCACAGCATCGGCATGCTGCTCATTGCCGCCAAAGTGCCTGCCTCCTGCCATGAACTCCATGAATTCACCCACCCTGTGCAGTTGGGCCTGGGACCTCCTCCGTCCCCACCACCACCGGCGACCTCACCCGCAAGCAGCGCACCAGCAAGGCAAAAGTGGTGGCCGATGACGGGGGTGTGAACACGGGCAACCTGGCGGTGAATTCACAGGTGGATCAAACGCAGCCAGTGAAGGTGAGGGCGCACCTACATCTAGCCATGGGTAGAATTGCTGGTGAGGCCCAGTTGGCATAGTGGATGCCTGCATAGACTCTGCCAGTTAGCATGGACATGCATGTAATCCCTGTGCTTGCGTGGGAACACAAGAAAAAAATGCACGACTGCGCACATCATTTTGCTGAGCAAGGGACGAGGGTGCTGCTGTGTTTTGGTAGCACTCATCTATGCTTTGAGCTGTAGAATCAATTCGCACCCCCCACCGCCATTGTCTGCGCCTCGTGCCTGTAGGCTCTGAGTGGCAACCCTAAACCCTAAACCACGTTTCCTTCACCCCATGCCTGCAGGTCCTTGAGTGGAACAGCAGCAACACCCTGGTGAAGGCCATCACCCACGGCAAGCCCCTCAACTACGCAGCCACTCTGGGCAACACACAGTCAAACAGCGAGGACACAGGTGGGGCGAGCGCTGGGTGAAGGACATGTGGTGCATTGTGTTGGGGGTCAGGAGCTAAATGCAGGCCAATGCTGCAACCGTGTGCCCTTAGGAGCAGCATATCTGTCAGGAAATGCGGGGGCGCTGTTGATTGGAGCGAATTACCCAAGGCTAGGGTTGTACACAATGTACACGCATGCGTGGGGTCTGCTCTGTCCAGGTCCTAGTGGCCCATAACATCAAAATTAAAAATAATTGAACACTAATCTGCAGCGACATCTCAAGCATTTGCACAAGTGATACCCCGCATACTGCCAAGCCCCCACCACGCACATCACGCCCCACCACCCGCAGCCACCACCAAGTCCACCAACCTGAACATCGTGAACGGCAACAGCTTCAACGTGAACCACCTCACAGTCAGCGGCAATCAGCAGGGAATACCCGGGCCATGCACAGGACCATGGTGGGCGCCCAACTGCCCGGGGGACCCTGTGGAGCAGGCCAGCGGCTCCACGCACAGCAACAACCTGCTGGCCGGCAAGAAGGGCATGAAGGGCAACAGCACCAACATCCTCAACACATGGCAGATGAACACCAACACAGGGGTCATACAGGCAAAGGCAAACCCCACCCGCGGAGCAGTCATAAAGAACTCCGTAGGTGAGCATTGATGTTCATCTCACAGACCCAGGTCATCACTTCAAGGCCTGATGACCTGACTAATGACGAAGAAGCTGATTCCCCAACCCCGACACATTCAATACACACGAGAACCATCGGCCCTGACCTTCATGTGTGCCTGTGTGCAGGCAACACCGACTCCTCCAACCAGCAGGCGCTGCATGGCGCATCCAACGCCAACCTGTACAAGGTCAACCAGACAAATGTGCAGTCCAATGTTGTGCAGTTTGGGCAGGGCTGGAATACCACCGTGCAAACCACGTCGGGCAACCTGGTCTCGCTCAACCAAGGTGGGGAAAGGGTGGCAAAAGGATGCTGCTGCATTATGCATGCAAAGTATGCACTCTGGAGGTTACCTCATTGTGAATAAGAATGACTCGTGGTGGGCCAATACAAAATCAACCACGCACCATGTTTGGAAATTGACCTAAAGTTTTTACACCCAAAGTGGTGGTTACCTGCTGCAGCACCGCCTTTGATGAATCAGATTTGGAATGTGAACGTTTATCAGATTTGTTTAAACTCTCATAATTTATAATTCCTCGGGCGCCAGTTGCGGTAACATCCAACTGTGTGCATGCAGTGGCTGGAAGGAAGCTGAAGCTCTGAAATACAAGGAGACACGGTAACTTGAGTATTTTGTACCCCAATTTCAGGCAGGGCCGCGGCGTACGCGTACACATATGAAACAACATGCTGAATTTGGAGGCTCCGCATGCTCAGCAGGCTGGCTCAGGGATACACCTGTAGGCCACTGGTGCAGCAGAACGGGCCTGGGAGATCTTATCAGATAAATTATTGTTTTTGGAAGTTATCATCCAGTACTGAAACTTTCCATCACTGTGCCGGCCACTGCAGCAGCTTTTGTCAATAATCTACTAGGCACAGGCCTCGTTCAGCTCAGCTGCCAGGATAATTCAAACTTCTGATATGCGCTGGCGCCAATTCGACAACAATTTAAGATTTGCCAGTATCAGTGATCATCACTTCAGTGAAGCCATTTAGTGAGACAAATTGTTGATGTGGCAATGCCGTATATATAGGCCGTCAAACTCGTCACTGAATATGACTCATGTATTGAATATTCAAATCAATTCCATTGGTGAATTCTTGTAAGAACTGGTCATCTACTGCGAGTCGCTCGGCGTACAATAAATGAAGTGTGGCCTAATATCATAATGCTAGTTTGGCACTGCGGAACGACGCCCAGCGCTGTCCAACATGGGCATGCGCTTTGATGGCCAGCAGCGTAAATTTAATGAATCATTGTATTACATCAGATGTACTAAAATTGAATCTTTTGAATAGATTCAATTTTTTACAATGTCGCCATCGCATGTATTGTATATTTAGGCGGCAATCTGCACATTCGTGCCCATTTGCTCCCTAGTTTAGCATGACTTGTCTCTGGGGATCGGATGCCCAGACGTGAAGCAGGTCTGGTCCCGCATGTTTGTACAGTGTTGTCGTAGCCTACGGTCCACGTGCATATTACATTGCGCGACGTCACAGAGGTAGCTGAAACAATGGAAGTCACTCAATGACATTGAAAATGACAGGCTGTGACAACGCAGTACCTACTCTTGCTATATGGCTTTCAACAACGTACACTGTCCAACTTGCTGACATAAAGAAACAAAGCGCAGCATGATGATGGTGCATATTAGATGCGATGCCCGTCAGAGGGCACAACCATAGTCTACAATGGAATCTAAGCAAGCAATCATCCATAATTCACCTGATGCCCAGACAGACCATGTCAGTGTGGATATACTGCATATGCAACCTGCGCTCCTCTGCTGCCATTCAGTGGATGTTGCACCCATGCATGCGCCACAAACGACGAATGAGTGCGTGGTTGACCTGCCCTCCCCTCTTAGGCCTGCTGCCCCTGTGTGCCGCACACGCGCCGTGCCAACCCCCCATCAGGCCATGCTACCCAGCACCCAATGAATGTTAGATTTCCTCGTCCACCTGATGTCCATGTCCCCTGACCAATAGTCATGTGATGCCCAGCCTCGTCGCTGCCGAGCGCAGCAGCCCGTCCAGCCATGGCATGTGCCTGAGCAGCGCCACCAGGTAGGACAGCGCCTTCATGCCGAGGTACACGGCACCTGCAGGGGGTGAAGGGTAGGGTAGGGGGTGGGAGGGAGGGAAAGGGAGATGGCGGAGGACAGCACTGGTGCACGGTGCTAAGAGCAGATACATCATGAATGAAGCTTGGGATGTTCACAGCACAGGCAGGCAAGAGCAAGGGGGCATGTACCTGCCACATGCATGTCTACCCTAACCAGCATTTGCTTGCGGGTGAGGGATGCCGCCCTTAAATCCGAGCCCTCAACTTTACCCTTCATTACACTACCCCACAAAATGCCCCTCTTTCTGGTAAAACATCCCCCCTCCATAACCATCGCGTCCCCCACCAGTACACCCTCCCCCCCTACCCCACCCGCTCCTTACCTAGCGGCAGCCCCAGCACAATCCCCAGCAGCATGACCACCAGCGCCAGCGCCACCACCGTCTCCACCGCGTCCACCACCCACCGCCGCCCCCTGCTGCTCAGCCCCAGCAGCACCAGGTTGGCCACCAGCAGGGCAAGCACAGTGGTGAGCACCAGGGGGGTGGTGAGGGCGCCAGGGGGGGGAAGCGCGCGCGACTGGTAGGAGGACAGGGCCAGGGCGGCGGCGGAGGACAGGTCGGAGCGGCGGGCGGCCAGGAAGGCGGATATGCTGCAGGGAGGGGGTGGTGGGTGGTGGGTGGTGGCGGTGGGAGGTGGAAGGGTGGGCGCGAGAGGCAATGCAAGTATGGTAAGGTGTGTGGAATGGGTACGGAGGTCGGGGTGGGGTGGGGTGGGGGTCGCACCTGGCACCAAGGTCCGCCATGGTGCGGGGTTGGCGCGTGGGGGTGCGTGAATTGGGGGCTGCGCGTTGTGGTCCAAGGCAGCAGTGGAAGGGAGACCTGCAGCAAGGGGAAACATTTATGGAGGACCTCCGAGGGGGTGTCACTTGCGTGGCACTATGCGTCTGTCTGTGCACCAGGGGAGGTGGAGTGGGAGCACTCCTTTGCCACTGTAATACATTGCGGTGCACCTCCCGTGGGAAACCATTGCTCCCAGCAACAGGTGGATGCCAATGCCTGCCGGCGCAGTGGTGCATTACCCTGAAGTTGTCATTGCGTGTGGGGTGCAGCAGCAAGTGCCAGTCAGATCATATGGATGCACTTTCAAGCACCGCCGACCACATGCGTCCATTCAATTGCACCAGTAAGCCTCGTGGACATTGGTTTATGCAGGACATGCTGACAACCATTGTTCCATGCAATTGCATTGGCATTGGTATGAGTGTTTTTGAACACACTTGTGTTCGGGGCGTGGTGCGTGCTGCAGTGGCTCGCTGATAACCAAGCTTCCACCTGTTACTGCCACCAAGAGCGCAAGTCAACACCCTTTCCACCGGTTCGATTGTGGGAGCTTGTGTGTTCCAAGAGTGTGCTCAGGGCATGTGCATGCATATGGGGGCCGGGGGCAGGGGGCGGATACAAGCGTTGCGCAGCGGCAAACCAGTGTAACAGCGCTTTCCTGTGGACGGCGACGGATAAAAGGTGCTGAGGTCTTACTGCAAAATACGAGGGATAGAAGTGGGCATGCCAAGGGGGGCAGAGGGCAGGCACCAAGGGGAGGGCGTCCATGCATGCATTCGAGGTTTATGACTTGACTGAGCTGAGCTGTTTATTTGCCTCTCCAGCCTCTCCTTGTAACAACTCGTACAAACTGGTTTCAAGGCACTATGACCAGCCTTGCACATGCGCTGCATGCTAGATCGAGCCAAGTATTTCTCAAGGGATGTGTGTGCACCCGGGTCAGTTGTAGTAAAAGTCGCCTTGACAAGCAAAGTCACATTTGAGTTTGTAACCCACGGCGGTGCGGCGACCATCTAGGCACCCAAGTGTGTGGCTTTCTATGTCCTGTAGGATGGGTGACCAGGTTCGAGGGGAGGCGGGCGGGGCTTCGGAGCAGGCACCGCAAGTGGCAGTGGCTTGTGGCGGCAGTGACGACCGGGAGGCGCACGAAAGATTCATGCGGGAGGCTCTGGTCGAGGTGCGTGGGTAGGGGCCGCTGGAAATTCCTTCACATTCAGTGCAAATGCATGCATGCATATAGCAAGATTGGAATGAGGGACTGTCACAAACCTCTTAAGGGTTCCCCTCGCAGTGATATGACAGTGGCTTATGCAACGCATGGAATATACTGTGGTACTGGGATCTGCCTTGCCTGGAATGATACTGTCGGCATGCACCTGCCACCCAATACCCTGTGTTGGCCTCACCTGACCTGGACATCCCCTACCACAGGCAAGGGGGGCGCTCGCACGCGGGGAGGTGCCAGTTGGGTGAGCAGAAATATTGGTCTGCTGCACCCTCCCCAAAATTCTAATTGGGATGCGCTGGGTAGTATTAATCCCTAGGACCAAACCCTCGCGCCATGTGCACTGGTTTGCCTTGTGTGCATTCACTGGGTACACAGAACAATGGTATAGCAAAAGGATGTGGTCAAGCAATCGATAAAACCTGCATAATGGCAACACAGGCACTGCAATGCTGCATGATCCCCACACCACTGGGTGTCCGGCGCCAGTGCTATGTGCCAGCAGTTCAACCCTGCTTGAGCTCACTCCCCCCACATCCACATCCCCAGGTGCGTAATAGTCCGCAATGGGGAGGTTGTGTCCCGCGGCAGCAACGCCACCAACGCCACCCGCAGCGCCCTGCGCCATGCCGAGTGGGAGGCAATAGACGCGCTGCGGGAGGCCCAGGGGGGGGCGGCAGACTTCTCAGAGTAGGTGGATGAGGAGATAGGGGACCGTGGGTGTGCGCTGTCATCTGTTCTTGCTGTTGCCATCACCATCACCCAACCCTGTGCTTGACCCCTCCATTATATCCTTCCCTTGATTTAAAAAAGCCAATCCCCGCCCCCACCATGGCTATTATACTGTTGTCCTGCATCCAACCTGCACGTCAGCCTGCATCCCCTGTCCTCCCCCAGGTGTGTGTTGTACGTGACCTGCGAGCCATGCATCATGTGCGCCGCCGCACTGGCACTGCTGCACTTCAAGAGGGTGTACTATGGATGCGCCAACGACAGGTTTGGGGGATGCGGGTCAATATTGGCGGTGCATGAAGATGGCTGCGGAGGGTGCGGAGGGTATGTGGCCGCATTGCAGCACCCTTACCAATTCTGCCCCAACTGTTGATTTTGCAATCATTCAGGTGGTCACATTGGCGTTAATTTTATGGGGCAACGTGATGCCAGTGGCGCGCCATGTCTTGGCGGGCATGCCAACTGTGCACACACAAATCCTCCACGCCAGTTCACAGGGGACCTCGCATGTCCATTCCTATCATCTCAACCCTGGACCAATGCGTGGTTTGTGCATCAAGGCCACTCGCAATCTCCAAATATGCCCCCACCATGCCTGCCCCGCCCCATGTGTGCCGCCTTCGTGCAGTGCCAGCAGCTTGAGCGACGACCACCCGCCCGGCTACCCCGCAGAGGGTGGCTACCTGGCGCAGCAGGCAGTGGAGCTGCTCAGGGACTTCTACCTGGCTGGGAACCCTAACGGTAGGGTAGGCATGTGCAGCATGTGCATGCTTGGGGGTGATCTAGGGGACTGGCTGAAGAGGGGGAGCATTGTGGGGAGCAAAAATGGTACTCAGATTGCTCGTTGGCATTCCCCCGCATGGATGTGGGGGCATACCTGGCATGCCCATGGCAAATGCAGAACGACCACCCCTGTTATTGCATCTGCATCCTTCCACTACATGCGCAGTGATCACTTCTACTGACATCAGGTTATCACCTGACCATGGCTTTGCCTGTACTCACCCTGTTCATTGTCTGCAGCGCCCGTCCCTCACCGGGTGCCAAGCGCCACACCTGCCGCTCCCATGCCCTCGTGACATCACCTCTGGATTGGGGACCTTGATTATGGGAGGCTTGATGAACCTTGAAATACACGAAGAGCAATCAGCACTCGTCTGCAACGGAGGAGTGCTGCATCAAAGCTCTGCCTTGCTGACCGCTTCAGCTCCGCTATTATATCCATGTTTTCCCACCAACCGTATGCACACAAACCCTGGCCCGCGTGACTGGTGTGACCGATCAGGCTGGGGAGCAAGGGGTGGCAAGCACTGTCAGATAAGCAAGCTGTTCACATCTGACCTTTAACTCCGCAGTATCATCTTATTTCTTTGTTGACAATACTATTTTGGGCAATACCACTTCTGGATAAAATGCAGTTGTTTTTGTTCCAACCCTTCCAAAGCCATTCAGCCTTGATAATCGCGAACAGTACATGTGCCAATGCTGCTTTGTGTACCTCATTTGCCTGTAAGCAGCTTGAACGAACACCACATCACCCTTGTGTAGTGCATGCAATCAGTTGATCTCCACCCTTGCATGAATAAAGGAAGCAGACTTTACAGAAGGTTCCTTGCAGCAATACGCCACTCGTACACCTGCAACTGGTCGTTGCGAGCCACGGGAGGGAGTGGGTGAAGTGAATAAGGCGTTATTGCATGGCAGGTGAGCTGGTGTCACCAAGCCTTGCTGAGTCAAAAGTCGACAACCCTATAGGGAGCTGTGGAACGCTGTCGTTCTCGTCTACTCAAGAACATCTGTGCACATAAGCGATACAAATATCTGCTGCCCTTTGCTTAGTATGGGTCGTGGGAGCAGAGGTACCTTCAATATGCATGCATATGCTTGCTACAGTAACTTGCAAACCTGTTGACAATGCACAAGCTGGCGCAGCTCAAGGCGCGGCAGTCATATACCCCCGCGCACTGGTGGTACACACATTGGAAAGGCATGTACAGAGGTGCCTCCTGGTGCTGCTCGTGTGGGTACTGTATTACTCATATTACAGTATGTGATACATGCGCAGGTGTGCCAGGCTTTGAGCTTACACTGCATAACGCTACCCCTTCGAGACTGTCATTTGACTTCCAACTTGAGATATGTTTGGAGTTGTTATATCTTCTGTCATCCATAACAGATATGCATGCATGCATACCAGTGGCCATGTAATGCGTTGGCCCACTGCTTGCTCACCCCAGTGAGGAGAGGGTGAGCACCCTGCTTGTTGGCCACAAATTCACGTACACACTGTCACGCACAGGCTTGTAAGTCCCCAGCCCAAGAGCGGGGAGGCCCGCCCCAAGACCAGGCCCCAGTGGCACAGCCCTACCCAGTGGCACAGCCCCACCCGTCATGCCTTAGTGAACCCACCACCGGTGGCGGCGCAGCGTCAACATGTCTGGTGCCAAGGGCAATGCACTGGCTGCAGAGCTGCTCAAGTTCAGGCAGAGGCAGCAGGAGCTTGCGGGGCAGGGTCTGGCCGCAGCCGCAAAGCAGCCAAAGCGGGAGGTCAAGCGGGGGAACGATGGGCCTCGCGAGGCCAAGCGGGGTGGGCGTGTGGGAGGCCGAAGAGGGGGTGCAGTGCCACCCAGCGCAGCTGCACTTGAGGGGGGTTTGCGCAATGCACCACTGGTGCTGCCGCCACCCTCCCCCACGCTAGCGCTGCCCCAAATGCCGCTCAGCAAGCGGATCAAGGTACTGCCAGGAACCAAACCCAGCGCCCTGGAGAAGCCTCTTGGTGTGCTATATACATGACAGACTAGTCAATTCTATACTTCCTCATCAGTGGAGTGCCTAATGTGCCGCCAAAACTGTTGCATTTGGTGACACGAGTTCTTAAAAATACCACTGGCCCCCTCATCACCCCTTTCCCCACTTGCAGGATGTGCTTGGCGCCCTGTACGCCGCCCGGCGCCCCCTTGGCTTCCAGGAGATCGAGGCACGGTGCGGGGTGGATGTGGAGGAGGACACTGAGCTGGCACAGGCACTCAGGGAAAACACAAAGGTGGGGCTGGACAGGGAACCCGGCAGTGTGCTAGCCAATGGCACAGTGCTAGCCAGGTAGCCATGTTACTGCGCAGCCTGGTACCTACCCTCATGCCCCAGATGTGCTCCGTGTGAGTGAGCAGAGGGTGGGCGGAATGCTGGGCAGGGCGGATCTACTAGTCAATCCCTTCGCCTCCAATTGGCCAAGAAACACACCTTCCTAGTGCCACTCGGGTCGCCCCTGCCCTCCTGTACACCCCTCATCCCCGCCCCTTGGCTGCAGGTCCACTGGATCAACTCCTCCACCCTGGAGTACCGCGCAGCCCACTCCATCCAGGGGGCGGAGGAGCTGCTGAGGGTGGTGGCGCAGGGGGGGGTGGCGGGGGTGGCGGCAGGGGAGGTTAAGGACGCATACGAGGGGGTGATGGAGGATGCACAGGTGGGGAGGGCGGAAGGAGGATATTTGTGTGTGCCTGAGGGCGTGTGTAGTAGTGCATGCCTAGTGCTGGGCGGCTTATGTGGCGTCCGGAGCTGTGCTCTCATTTATTGCCATGTCAGCATGGCAACTGACAGCTCAGTACCCCATTGTTGTTTTGCTGCATGACCTGCAGCCGCCTGTAATGCCAAGCATTCCCCACACATGGGGTGCAGTGAAATCCAATCCTCGGCTGTCACTCTGTGCAGTGCACTTCCCTCCTCTCTGCCAGCCATACCATCACTTCATCCCCGCTCACCCTCTTTTCTCCCTTCCCACCCCACCCTTGCAGCGGCTGTGTGCCTCCGGCCGCCTCATTGGCCTGCACAGCTTGGACCTGGGGGAGCTGGTGCTGTACCCTGTGGACCCTAGGCTAGGGTCTGTGGGCGACGAGGGCGTCGTGAAGCTGTGGCAGGACCAGGGTGGCGAGGTGCCTGCTGACCCTGAGGAGCTTGAGGCAGAGCTAAAGGCAGCAGGTGGGGTGGGAGGTACCCTGTGTAATACCCTAGGCGGGATGTACATCAGTCCCAGTTTGCTGCATTCAAACAGAAGGTCAATGTACTGCACTTTATATCACCAAAGCAACACATGGCGTGTGGTACATACTCACCCTGCCAAAATCCTGCCAAAGCCCTGCTGCTAAGCCTTGCACCCCCACCTGCAGGCATCCGCCCCGCCCCCCGCACCAGCACCCGCAAGCGCCCGCCCCCGCCCCCCCGCCAGCGCAAACGCCGCGCCTACCAGCCCCGCGTGGTCACCAACGTGCACATGCCGGAGCTGTTTGTGGGGGAGCAGCCAACAAACATAGACTGACACCTGTGGGGTATCAGCGGGGATGGCCGTGGGATGCTGGGACTTCTCACCAGGGACGCAGCAAGGGCTGGGGTTGTCCTATGGGTGACTACAAAACCTATTGGTCCTGCTAGAAGCGGACAAATGAGGGTGAAACTCGTGTGCACGAAACAACCGTGGTGTGCGCTGTACAAGTTGTGTGTTTGTCCGAGGCCCACAGGGTGTAGGGTTTAGAATTAGAATTAGAATAATAATGTACCCGTCGCGGCTCAGAAAGCCATAGACTACACGCTGGGACGGTGTAGGGTTTATGGCGTAAGGGCTTAGGGTTGTGGCGGGGATTCTGCAAAACAACAACAGTCCCCACACTTATACGTGGTGCATGCCCAAAAACTTTGTGTACTTTACCGCTGGCAGCGCCAACATCAGAACACCAGCGAATAGAACTGCATTAGTGCTCACAGTACCCATAGGCAACCGCTCTTGCACAGGAGACGAAACCACTCCGCCTGTATACCAGCAACACTTCGTCCACACTTGCCACCTTGCCAGCCTCAAGACCGGTCCTGCACACATACTGTACCTACAGCTTTCCCCCAGCGTCTCCAAGCCACTGTGCAGCTCGTCAGGTGTGTACAGTGCCCACCGGCATGGGTCCGCGGGCTGGTGCATGCATGCATGTGGACAACGGCAGCAGCCCACGCGAAACTTGGATGTTGCACAGGCTGTCGACTATCACATACGTGGTACATGCACTTGTGCAGCTGGACTGTGGCATCAAATGCAGAAAGGCTGTAGCACCAATGTAGGCAAAGCCAGTCTATTGCCAGAGTGGACTTTTATACAAATGTACCCACTTGAGCGCACAATAAGTGATACATAGCAAGCGCCGTTTGTTGTATCGATATCGATCGGACAGAGCACTCTTGACGACTCAGCTGTGCGGTTTGGTATGCATGCAATACACGTGGCGAGTTGTCACCGCATGCCGTCGCGACTCCTGCTCCTGTCCCAGGTGGAGTACAGTGAAGTTTGCATTAGGTTCAGGATTGCCTGCTGTCACTCACTTGAACCCCCTCCACCCCTCAACATCCCTCACCCCTCTCTGGCGCACTGGGCCCACACCCTGTTACCAGCTGGCATAATTCAACCCCACACCCCACACCCCCTCACCCACCACCCACCCGCCACCTGTCACTGCAGGCACCACCAACGTGCCACCACCCATTCTATTGACAGCATAGCCCCGACCACCCACTGCCGCCGCCAGCCCATGCCACCCACCGCCTGTGGGGGCTCCAGCCACTCTAGGCTATGGCGCACCCACCCACCCACCACACGCACCCCCGCACCACCCCCCGCCTGCCCCTGCTGCTCCTAGCGCTATGCACCACCGCCACCCTGGTGGTGGGTGTGGAGGGTGGTGCGGCAGTGGTGGCCCAGGGGGGTACTTGGTCTTGGTCGCAGGGGAGTGCGTGGCAGGGGGGGGAAGTGCCGTCAAAGGGGGCGCAGGTCGAGATTCGGAGAGGTGAGGAGGGAGGGAAGGCAGGGTAGAAGGTCCAGTGTTGCAGCTCTGCTGCTTGCGGTTTTGAGCAGAAGTGCTGCTTTTGAACACAATTGCATTCGTTTCATTGTCTTGTCTACCACAAGCAAACAACCTGCACACAGTAGGCAGTAGGCATGGATGCGAAGGCGTACCCAAGGGGTACGTAGTGTTGGAACACATTACCAGCTCACAAGGCGCAGTGGTTGGGGACAACCGACATGCCACCCTTGCACCCATCCTCACCACCCACCCATTTCCTCCCCTTCTGTGCAGGTTCCACCGTCACCCTTGACACCTCTGTGGATGTGGACTCCATCCTTGTGCGAGGGGGCAACCTGCGGTGCACCTCCAGCCCCACCTCCATGAGGTTGCGAGTGCAGCGGGTGGTGGTGCAGGGGGGGAGCTTCAGGTGTGGCGCAAAGGGGGCGCCCTTCATGGGACAGCTGGTCATCACGCTGACGGTAGGGCCCTGGCTTTGTAGAAGGGATACATGCAGCACTTGGCCAAGCAGGCCTGCCTGCCACCATCATGCGCCCAGGACCTTGATCATGTATACTATTGTCCCGTGGGGGCCCAATGCCCATTGACACAATAAACCTCAACATACGAATCTCCATGCCCACTTCCCTTTGCCTCCGTCAACCCCGCTCCCTCTCCCCCTGGTCTGCAGGGTGCTGGCCGCAGCATCTCTGTGTCTGGCGGCGTGTGGGAGATGCACGGCGCACCCACCACCCCTTGGCTGCGCATCAGGGGCACGTTGGCTGACGGGGACCGGGTGCTGCAGCTGGAGGCAGCGCCCGTGGGGTGGAAGCAGGGGCATGCGCTGCTCGTCACCTCCACTGACTTTGACACAGGGCAGAACGAGGAGCGGGTGATTGCGCGGGTGTCGGGGACGCAGGTGGTGCTGGACAGGCCGCTGGCGTACATGCACTATGGTATGGCCGAGGGGGTGGAGGTGGTGGTTGAGGTGGTGGTGCAGATGGGTGTGGGGTAGATCATGTGCATATACATCATCAGCATGACACGACAGCGCTGGCGGTGACGCAACATGGTATGGCCCCCATTATAAATTCGCGCACCAATTGTACAATGAGGAATTTGCTCACTGCGAGGCAACTTGCCCCCGCCAAGCGCATGGCTGGTGCCAACCTGGTGCCAACCCATCCACCCCTCCCTCCTAGGCCGCGACCAGAGCTGGATTCACGGCGGGAACCAGCGGCGCTACACCCTCCCCTCACGTGCTGAGGTGGCCAACCTGAACCGCAACATTGTCATACAGGGGGACACCGACTCGCTGGATCCCAGCTCGTCCTACTACCGCATAGGGGCGCACACCATCGTCTCGGCGGGGGGTTGGGCATGGCTGCAGGTGATTGGGTGGGGGGGTACAGCAGGGAAGTGGGAGCCATAAAGCAGCCCTTGCATGGACCTGTGACAGATGTTTTGTGGGAGTCTTCTTTGCTACTTGTGCAGCATCTTTTTCTGAGTTTGTGGCAGAACATGCTTGGCACCAAAGCAGGCTGAGACAGGCTGCGTCACATGTGCGCTGCGCTGAAGGAGCCAATGCCCCCTTTTGGTGCATCCTCTCCATCTGGTAGCATGCTCCCTCCCAACCTCCCAACCACAGCATAGGGCTCATCACCCATTCTTCTCCCTCTTGTTTCCCGCAGAACGTGGAGTTGACCCGCGTGGGCCAGTACAACACCCTGGCCCGCTACCCGCTGCACTGGCACAACGTGTCGGATGCACCTGGCCAGGGTGCCAGCGGGTGCGTGATACACAACAGCTGGAACCGCTGCGTGTCGGTGCACTGCACCAACCAGCTGCTGCTGGACAACAACGTGTGCTACGACCACCTGGGCCACGGATACTTCCTGGTAAGGGAGGCTGAAAGGGTGGATGGGGTGTGTATGTTTATTTTACTGTTTAGGTAATTTATCACTGTAAAACAACCAGGAATTAATCCTCTACAATAATATATGTAATTTCCATTTGATGGAACTACATGGAATGGTGTTTGCATCCTTACTTGAGTTTCGTGAAGCCTCTTTTACATGTAATCCTAGATATATATCTATCGAATCATAATTTTACTATGGGGCATGCACCTCAGCACTGCACTCAGTGCAGCAGGTACCCTTGCTGGGTCTTTCCCAACATGATCTGATTTGGTGACAAGCCAAGGTAATGCCAGTGCGAAGGGTCCTTCTGTGTGTATGCGCTGCACCCCTTGCGCCAGCTACCGGCTGTGATGTGCAGAGCTGATGCGCTGCAACATGCAAGGCGACATGAGTTGCCTGTGCCCAGCAATCAATGTGGGGGATCTGCTACCCACCTGCTCAAATGGCAGTGTGTCCTCCACCTCACCCCCCACCGCACGGCCCTCAAGACCCCTCACATCAGTCCCTTGCCATCAATGTCGACACTCCTCTATCTTATGGGTGCTTTCACCCCTGCCACAAAATCTCTAACTATATTTCCCAACCCCACCGCCTTTGCAGGAGGAGGGTGCTGAGATTGACAACGTGCTGCGATACAACCTGGCGGCATCAACGCAACTGGGGCCCGGGCTGGTTCGCTCGGATGCATTTGAGGTGGGGTGCAGGCAAGGGTTGTGGTTGTTGAATGGGGGTGGCGGAGCCTTGCGTGTTCCAGCAAGGTGGCGTTGCAACGTTACGCTCGCCACTAACTAGGTGGACTGTGGTGATGCCTTATTGCAAAGCATACTGCGGAGCTCTGGGCGGGTGGTGGCGCACAGCTGGCTCAAGACTCACACCCGCCCCCATGGTCCATACCCATCCCTACCCTGACATCTCAATTTTCAGTGTACCATGATCAATAAATTGCTTCCTTGATTGTCCAATCCCTACAACACCTTGCATGTACACTGCGCCTCCCCCAAAAAAACCAAAAACCCCCTCCCCGCCCCCAGGTTGCCTCCTTCTGGTGGCAGAACCCCAACAACACCTTTGAGGGCAATGTGGTTGCGGGCAGTGCGTACACAGGCTACGGGATGGAGCTGACGGAACCCATGCGCCAGCGCATGATCCTGGCAGGTGAGCAGGTGATGGGTGTATGGTGGACATTTGGAGTTTAGGGAGAGTGGGTGTTGAGTGGAGGATGTAGGGGGCAGCCAGTGTCTTGCACATGTGCCCAAGGACCACATGCCTGTGCGCAAGGTCAACGTTGGTGACAGGTGCCCTAATTGCCGCGCAACGTGACCGTGTGCTCTCGACATGGACATTGAGGTTATGCGCGTAATGATTCTCAAGTACCGCCCAGCTAATGTGGCCCCGCCCTGCAGATACCTGTCCCACCCGCCTGCCTGGCTACGTGCCTGGCTGCGCAGACTGCACCGCAAGCCGCACCCTCAGCATGCTGCGCTCATGGCCACTCAAGAAATTCAGCGGGAATGTGGCGCACTCCACCAACGCCAGCGGGCTGTGGTTCATGGGGCACTACCCGCTCACCCCCTCCTTTGTTGATGACTTTAAGGTGGGAGGGGGGGACAGAGGGGCAGGCCACCTTGCTACCAGACAGGCCATGTCATGCGATGCACGCTCACAAGAAGCTTAGATTTTGAACTAACTCCTAAGCTGGCCAGTAAAGTTGTAGTACAAGCAGTGCCAGTAATGGTATGCATGAGGTAATGGCACGCAGAGGTACTTCATGCCAGGTGGCACTGTCTTGCGCCTCGCCCCACCTCATCCCCTGGTATCATTCAGCTTAGGATTATTAATTGAAGGAATGGTGTGGGAAATGAATTCTTGCTCCAATGCGCAGGCGTACAAAGTCGGCCCAGTAGACTTTGGTTCCTGCGTGTTCATCAAGTCCATCCAGGGCTATGTGGTGCGCAACATGGTGTGTGCAGACATTGGGGGCGGCGTGTGGAGCCCCTGGAACACAGTGACAGAGGACAGCATCATTGTGGGGCAGAGCCACAACCTGGGGCCGGCGCGGAGCGGGTGGGAGGTGCCAGTGGGCCACTCCCTGTCCAATCCCGCCAACCCAACCTGGCAACTGGTGGGTGAAGGGAGGGAAGCGGGGGAGGGCAGTCAGGGGAAATGTGTGCCCATGGTGCAGGAGGGAGGGTACACCAGGCAGTGGTTGGTGTGTGTATTGGGTGAAGAGCTGCGCCTTGTCAGCCCCCCTTCTGTAGCCCCCGCTCATGTATCTAGCATGCACAAACGTCAGTGGGAGGTGTACGCCACCCATGCATGTGTACGGTTGGGAAAGGCACACCCAACACCACAACTCGCTGAAACTACCACAAGTAACCTGCTAGTCATACTTGCCAGCACTGGTCACCTCACAGCAGCAGGAGCGGCGCCCCACCTCCTCTGCTTCCCCCTGCGCAGGGCTACACCTTTTATGACGGCCCCAGTATCATGCACCGCCTGCACTTTGCCAACTTCCCACTCCCCAGCGGGCAGTTCAGCTCGCGCCACATGGGGTTTGTGTCCAACAACTTTGTGGTCGCCAAGACGCACCACGTCATTGCAGGGGTCACGTTTGATGCCCCTGGCTACCTGCTGCCAATGAGGTCAAATAACTCAATGCAGGTGGGGTGTAGGGGGTGGTGGGGGCAGGGCGCATGCGACCAAGGTGGTGATCATGGAGGCGCACTGTGTGGGGCTGGTTGAATGTGTGTGAGTTGTGCCTGATTCAGCGTGAGGGGGAGTACAACCACATATTCTCCCGTCAAAAGGACGTGATTGTCCTCACCAGTTGCGGGAGCACAAAAGGACGTGATTGTCCTCACCAGTTGCGGGAGCAAGCAGGGCAGCGAATACATTGCAACGCACCAGCATGCATTTGCAGGCTGAGAGTATCATGTGCAAGGCTGGCTGCTTATTAGGCTGTACTGTACATGATTACTCATCGACCCCCACCCCCCTGTGCAGGGCATCATTGACCGTGACGGCAGCTTCACAGGCACACGCAGGGCGCTATGGCTGAGCTACAAGGACTGCACAGCCCCCTCCTGCCCTGTGGACCCAGCGGTAGCTGATGGCCAACCCAGGTGCAAGGTGGTGGGCAGGCTGTTTGGGGTGGTGTGCCCGCCAGGTGGGTGGAGGGAGGAAGAGGTTGCGTGTGCATGGAATGCAATAGTGTGGGAGCACCAGGTATATGGTGAGGTGCTGCATCCCGCAAGTTGACTACGATACCATGGGGATGGACATCAGTGTCTGGGATTGAAAAGTATGGTGTTGGCTTACAGGAAATCATGCCATGCCAGCATTTTGCTATCCAGACACCATCATACCTGAAGCCGTAACTGTTCGGCTATTTTATTATAGTAGGTATACCAGGCATGGTGCCTTACGTTGCACCCCCTCCTCCTCCCCGATGCCAACCCCTCCCTTCCCCCCTCTTTATCAGGCACCCGGGTGACCAGCCTGCACGTGGGCATGCCTAGCGCCAGCCAGGACCCTGGGCCTCTGGTGATGTACAGCGGGTCTGGGAAGCAGCTGTGGGCCATTGATGCTGCACTGAACCCTGTGAATGGTGGATGGTGGTGGAACTTCCTGGGGGTGTACAACAAGGCATACCAGGTAGGATGTGAAGCATCATTTCAGCTGGCAGTGGCTCTAGGATGCACATAGTACTTGCATGCATATGGGGGCACGAAGCCACTCTTCAAGATGCTTGCTGCATGTGCACGTCATCAGATCTCCTCGAGCCATGACCTGAGGGAAATGCTGTGCCACAAGCCACACAGGTTGTGTACTATGGGTCACTATGATCGCAACTTCTCTGTGGTGCAGTGGAATGAGCTTGCCACACTATCCCCCAATATTTGATCGTTCACCCTGGCCCCGTCCTCTCAGGTGCACAACCCCGTCCTTTCTGCCTCTACCCAAGTGAGCATGTACATGGGTGGCATGGACAGGCAGGGCGCAGGCATCGCACTCACACTGCGCGACATGGCCCGGCCCCTCACAGCATACGTCAACCCAGTCACCCTGGTCAAAGCAACGCTCGTCACATCGGCCGCTCAGCTTGCTGCTTGCCCTACCACCTGTTTCAGCGTGTCCACCAACAAGGGCAAGTTCAGCGTGACAGTCTCCATGAAGGCCACTTTCCTAAGCTATGCTCTGGATGAAACCCACAAGCCGTATCTATACTTCCCCTCCGGTGTGGCGCTGATGTCCTCCCCTGGCTCCGCCACACTGTCCGTGTCCACCTGTGTGGCCCCCCAGGACCGCGTGTCACCCAATGAAGGCTCGGAGGACCCCTACCTCACCTTCACCTGGAATGAGGATGCATGCAAGGAGCAGAAGGCACTGCCGAGCTGAGCTGGTGCCGCCTGGGATGCAGCAAGGAGCTCGTTGATGAAGAGTGTGCATGTGTGTTGATGGAGCGTGCGCTCACGCCTTGCAAGCCCAAGGTGCATGCCCAAGGTCCACCCCATGGGAAGGCAGACCCGCTGTGTGTAGCCTGGGGTGCAAGCTGTCAGCCCATATGGCATGCCATGCTTTGAGAATATCCACAACCAGCAGTGATTGTCCAATATTCATTCCAGAGGAATACAATGCTGCCAGCTCCAAATTTGTGAAGAATTCTTGTTCTAGTGTGTTTCTCTAATCGGTCTTAAATACAATCCATTGAACAATGAAATGGTTTTGAGAAAGTCAGTTTTAGTTGTCTCGGGGTCTGCATTATTTTGTAATTATTGGCTCAAGCTTTGAATTTTATCATGATGCAGTGTTTCATTGCATGCAAGTGATCACAATGATTGCACCTGCGGTCAACTGTGGTGTTTTGATAGCAACTGGGAACCCTGGGAAGGTACCGTGCCTTTGATCAAACGGTTCGAACGGTTACATGCATGCATGTGTGTACATATCTGTCAGTAGTATTTCAAATAGCTCAAAACAAAATTTTGCCTTAACTCTCGTCAATTTAGATCTAGATAGATTCACCGATTGCAGTACTACAAACATTGAGGTGATGTGATGAACAATGGGAACAATGTGAAGTCAGTAATGTGACAATCCTTAAAATAAGTTATTTGTCCATAGCATTGCCAATAGGCCCAGTATGGCTCATGATGTAGATAAATGACCATTTTAATTGCTGCAAGTAAAGCGGCTGTAATTAAAGCGCTGGTGACAGTGACAAGAAAGATTACAAGCACTCATTGACAGATGGGCCGTCAGCTCCCAATGGGACATTGATTATGGAAATATTATTATGAAATATATCCCCTGCAACCTGGCTGCAAACAATTTTAATATCCTTAGCTAGACAATGCCTGCTGGACCCGCCTCTGTGACAGGTGCGCGTATCAGCACACCACCATCAGCAGACTCTGGCCGCTCTTCTGCGACTTGATGTTCGGAATCCGTAGATGGCGCAGGCTGCCGCTCCCCTGTGGTGGATGCTGACAAGGATGCTGTGTGCTGTTGCAAGCGCGCTGCCCCCCTTGCCGCCGCCTGGTTGCGCACCTTTGTAAACAGCAGGCGCAGCACACGCTCACGGTCCTCCCAGGACAGATCCTGCACGCATAGCCAAGCCACTGTGAACTAAGGGACCAGATGCATGCTGATCTGCGGTACATACCTGTGCTACCTTCATTGCAAGCCGCTTTGAAGAATTCCGAGAAAACGTGTGTATCATACAGTGTACATCGGACATACCAGGTGTGGAATGTACATCATGGCGTAGAAAAGCATGATGCAACTGAGTATTCCATCCTCAAAGTTTGGTCTCAAAACCGTTTGCAAAAATTCTCAGTAAATAGACTTTCAGAATTCCTTTATTATAAAATCCTAATAACATTTTAAAGCAGGCCCTTGGCAATGTTCAACATTATAAAAGTTTAGACGCACCCTAACATCCAGTGGCTTTGATTCCTCATGGGAAACGGCAATGGAAAGCTCTTGCTCCACCCTGGCCGGTGCTGGTTGCTGCTGTCCCGTCACAGATGTGGCTCGGCGCCTGTCGACACCCGGGGAGCCTGCAAACGTTGCGCGCATTGGCTGCGAGGGGGGTCGCCTGCTGCCGCCAACAGCTGGTGTGCTGTAGCGTGTGGGGGACGTAGCACCAGCCACCTCTGATAGAGCACGGGGTCTTATAGCAGCTTGGCGTGCCACCACCTGCTGCCGTACCTGATGGCACATGTATCACTGCTTAGCCGCACCCTTGTATTGTTGCTAAAACGTATCTAATACAACATTTGCATATACATGTGGACAATAAAATCACATGCCGTAGCAGTGGTGCACCAAGCACCCCGTGACAGCCACACAGTGGTCACTGCACGCGATCCCGTCACCAGCGTTTCTTGGTCAAACGTTTGAACTCTTGCGGATTTCCTAAGGTACCAATACGTATACCTCACATTGGATGGTGTTGGAAGTCCTGAAGCTAGATCATGCAAAGATGCATGCATGCAGCTAAATGCATTTAATTTTGAAACATGTACGCACGTCAAAACACGGAATGAGTAATAAGTGGTGCGACGCAAAAACAAATAGAACAAATTTGAAACAAACACATTTTCTTAATTCAGTGATCATGATGCAACGCCATGTTTTTGATGCCCACCTGCTGTATGCTTGCTAACAGGAAGCCTTCCACATCACTGCGCTGTCGTAGCACCTCCCTTGCCAGCCGCTTCACCTCGCGCGCCTCCTTGCTACGCACCCGCGCCTCGTGCTGCAGTCGCACAACTGCGCTGCCTGACTCTGACAGCTTGGCCGCCGCATCCCGCTGCAGCGCCTCCCTCTCCTTGTCCCATTCTTGGCGCTGTGTGGACTGGTGGCGCTGCAGGGTGGAGATGGTGGCGTAGCAGCGCTTGAGCTCTTGGGACTGGGGGGGACAGGCCAAATAGCAGTCAACACGCGGGTGGGGTATATGTTGCCTAAGGTTATTCTTCATCTTGCAAGGCAGCATATTTCTCATTTTGAGGTCGAGCATTATACGATTTATTTAATTAATATATAAGAATAGTTCCTTGTCTGAATGAAGTGCTGTGCACCCATGTTTGTTCCATTGGGGGGATTAACCTCAGCCAATTTGCCTGCACCCTACCAGCTTTGCACATCTCTGGGCATACTGCTGCTCCAGCTCCTGTTGTATGCTCAGATTGCGGCTCATGGCCACCTGGTTGTGCTCCAGCGCACCCAGCTCGCCCTGCATGGTGGTCGTCTCCTGCAGGCATGGGATGTGGTGCATGATGTTGCCCCACCTCAGTGGTCTTGAGCCAGTGCATACACTAATGTACACCCTTTTATGTCATACTCATGCATGTACATTTTACTGGTGAACATTATTACGTGGGTACCTCGCAACACTGGACGTACGTAATAATTTCATGGGTATGCACTGCATTGATGTGATTGCACATGCAGTATTGATCATTGACTGTGTCTGTTGCTGGTGCAAGGCAGCCTATTTGCACTGTGCACACCACCACATGGATCATGCTAGTGTCCTGTGTCCTACATCAATGTCTGTTGCTACTTTGTCCATGAATTGCCACTTGCCTGTATGTGCAGCAGCAACTCCTGCGTGAGCTGCCTGTTGTGGATGACAATGCGCTGCATGGCGGCGTCTAGCTGGTCACGCATGTCAGAAGGGGAGAGTGTGCCGGCATCAGCCACGCGCGCGGCCCAGTGTGCATCCAGCTGCACCCGCTGGTGCTCAAGCTCCTCGCGATGCTGCCGCTCCTGCATCAAATTTGCAGGGTTTTGTAGAAAAACAAATATATAAATATATATCTACGCAGCCTGTCCTTGACCAGGCGCGTTGGTTAAGGAAGAGGATTTAGCGAAGAGAAGGGCATTGCCCATCTGTCCACAATTTCCCGTTAGGGTAGTACCATATTAGTTGGGTGCACTCCTTATGGTGTGGGGACTACATGCAGGGTTTTGACATAGGTTCCATCATGATGGGACTATGTTGCAAATTCAGTCATAACCAGGTTAGCCATCAATCGCGTGCACCCCGCTGCATCCACGCGCCTTGTAATGTGCCATTTTCTTCATCTCCGCATTCTCCCGCCGCAGCTCCTCCACCTCCTGCAATACCCTGCTGCGCTCTTCCTCAAATACAAGCAGTCCCTCCAGCTTGCCATGCAGCTCACTTATCTGGCGCTTCAGTCCATGCTCCAGGTTCAGAAGAGCCTCCCGATGCTGCTTGTCCCTGTCGTGACTCTCAACCGCAAGGGCTACCAGTTTATCACTGTGGCTCTTTTTCACCTGGGGTCAATGGCAAAAGTCAAAATCAGATGTGCTCCAAGAAAGTGTACAGAGCATTGCCTGATCAAATTCTGTAGACAAAATTATGGAACCATGATTGCTGCTGCCCAAGGACAGGGATATAAGCAGGTGGCTTTACTTGTGACCAGCTTGCGGTGACCATTATCTCAAAGTTGGTATACCTGTTGCAAAGACGCCTCTAAGGTCTGTTGTTGCTCCGTTCTTGTCCCCAGTTCACGCTGGTAAAACTTGATTACATCAAAGTGGTTGGCCTCAACCTCCTCCTTGTCTCGCTCAAGCTCCCTCACTTGGTTCAGCACCTCGCTATACCGCTGTTTCAACTCAAGGAAGCTGGCCACAGTACTTGGGTCACTGCAGCACAATAAACATATGCATGTGAACTTCAATTTAGCGCTTGACAAACACTTTAGGGTGTTAAACAACAAACCTGCAAGCAAACAAGCTAAAAGAAATACAAAAGGGTATCTGTGTGCTGTACTGTTGATGCGTGATAGGAGGTACGAAGGCAACCTTCACCTGTCCATAGCAAGCTTGGCATCCATTGCCAACAAGCTCTCAACACGGGTTGGCACTGCTGATAAGAAAAACCCAGCTGTTAAAACCAGTCAATAAAGCCAGCCACACAGCACACGACGCATCGGAACCCCTCAGACTTTTGTTGAGTGGGTCATGTCATGGCAACCTGTAGCCAACTTTTTAAGTGGGACATATATTGTAAACCTGAAGCTCAGAGGGGATCTTTTGGCTCTGCGGCAAGGTTATCGTATATGAGATAGTTTGGTGGTGCCAACTCAAGTCATACTTGGTGGCTCAAACCTATATGCATGCACTTTGACGCTGCACGGCATGTAGGCCAATGTGAAAGGCATGTATCCAATGTGCCAGCACAACGTTGTTTGTACCGTGACGAGACACAGCGACGACATAAGTGGGCTGAAAACTATCGGAGGTGTGGGTTACCTCTGGGTTACCAGGCCTCGTGCGGCTGCTGCTCCCCGTATGCTTTCTCCTTCGCCCCCCCCTTGGCAACACCATTCAAATTCACAGCCAGGACCCAACCCACTTTTCTATAGAAATTGTTCCGTCAGCAGTGTTGCTACTACACACCATATTGTCCGTCGGAAAAGGAAACAAGTTCCTTATCAACCTCGGTGTTCTGGGTTACTTCGTCAGCATCTCCCATTTGCAGCCCACCCTCACCTGCCCACCACAAGCTCGTCCAAGAGACAAGCCAAGATGCCAATAGCCTTGGAGCAAGACATCTCAAAACTTGCATACTAGGTAGGTAATAGGGCCTTTGCCGTTCTCGTAGGGAAATTTGGTGGGTAGTTTGGCGTTGGCTCCTGCCGGTGGCCAGCGTTACATGCATGCTACCTGGGGTTCCGAGCAGTTTCGCCTGAGTGCATTCAGCTTGCGGTTGGCACCACTGGAAGCCATAGCCTGTTATTTCATATGGGTCTACCTACAGTCTGTTTCAAGGATTTGGGCAGCACTGCAACCAGGCTGACGACGTAGGGCGGTGCGTTACTAGGTCAAAGTGTGTGCGTTACCGACCTGGGTTGACGCAGAACTACGGGCCTTTCGAGGTTCATGTGGTTCAGCTGAAGGTTTTTGTTTTCTATCCTTGCTTAACACATGTTGGGTCTGTGGGTCTTTCGCTGCAACTGCCTTGCTTGGGGTCTGTGTTCCGTTACACGGCATGTAGTCCTTGGTCAGAGTACATGCCGTGCAGCGGCCAATGCTTGAAAGGAGGCCACCACCTTTGTCCTCTTACAGTTCATACCATTAAATTTTGGATTAAAATTGCCTTTAATACCTGGCCACGCACTGAGACAAAGAACAGCAATACCGGTCTACCCAGTGAACATGCCAGTGGGCTTTGACTCCTGCGCCTTGTTAAAACATGGCCTTGTCCAACGGTTGCAGTTTGAAAGTCGCATTTGTTCCTAGTTAAGAGCTTTGTGATAACGTGATAGTTCAATACTGCAGAGCGGAACTGGCCCTTGCGTGCTGTAGCACAGCACAACAGGCATGCAAAGATGTGCACAGCAGCTTCATATTCAAACATTGCCGCACTTACTTACTGATGTTTCTCGACATGCAGGAAAATATCAGCCCACGTCGTGGCCACCCAGCTCCGCAATCAACCATGGCACCCTCCCACTACCCGTCAACAGCCTGCACGGTGGTGATCCTATTCTTCCTGCCCGCGCTATGCATGGCATCACAAGCTACCCTCCACACAAGCAACGCCAAGCACCCATCCATCCGCCTCCTACCAGTCCCGCAGCAGCACACCATCCATGAGCCGCAGCGCATCCTCCGTGCCCTGGTACCCCTACCTTCCCTCACCGCCGAAGACACCTTCAACGCCACCTCCACCGCCCAATCGCCCACCACTTCCAACCCCGACTGTGCCAACCTGGAGTATGTGTGCCCAGACTGCGTGCGCGTATCCCCAGAGCTTCACGATGCCATCACTTCCGGCAACTGTAGCATAGTGGAGCCGCTGGGAATCGCTGTCTGTGTGGCTGGATGCGATAGAGTGGTCATACAGCGGGATGTGTTCGATGCAGTGTCAAAGCAGCGCTGCAAACAGTCATGCGCCAACGGCAGCAGGACATGTGGGGGGGAAGCAATGCGTCCACCGCCACGCCCCCCTACTCAACCCCCATCGCCACCTCCCCCATCACCATTGCCCACGGCACGCCCACCCCCCTCTCGTGGCCCAGCACAAGCACCATCTGCAGCCCAGCCCCCCGCACCCCCACCACTAGTCACGCCGCCACTCACCTGCTCTGTTGGTGGATGCCCCCAGCGCGTGTCAGCAGCCCTCTTCACAGCAGTGACCAGCAACTCCACAGGGTGTGTGTCAGCATTTGGCAGCCATCTATGCGGCTGCTTCATGGTCAGCAACAGCCTTTTCGAGGCTATCCTGCAGGGCAACTGCACCATCTCCCGGCCAGCCCCGCCCCCCAAGCAGTGCTCTCCACCTCCATCACCATGCGCATGCGATCGCACCTCGTACACATGCGGCGCCTGTGGGGAGGTCAAGGTGGCGCTCCGCCTGTATGCTGCCATCCGCGCACAGCAGCAATGCAATGACGGCATGACACCTGGCACATGCTTGCTGCCCGGCTACATGGTTGACCGCCAGCTATTCGACATGGTCCACACAGGCAGCTGCAAGAAGCTGTGCAGGGGCGCCAACTCCCGCACATGCAAGAGCGACGATTCAGCCACCTCGGACAACAACATCATCTATGCCCCTCCTGCAGCTGCACCTGCACAGCAATCCTTCCAAGCGACATCCTTTGGCCCCACTCAACCCCAGGACTGGGTTGCATCTTCCCCCACTCCCTTCCTGTATGCGTCTGTGGTCATACCGCCAGCCCCTGCCCCTGCACCAGCCTTTGAGAGCAAGGATGAGGAGGCAAGTGCACTGCAGGGCATTCTAGATGCCTACTACAACAGCGAGGAACCCGATTACCCATCAGGCACGGATGTGGGCACACTCAGCCAGGCGCACACACCCTGTGACGTTTTCAGCGCTGCTGGCGGGTTTGGGCTCAGCTGCGACAGCGAGGCGCACAAGGGTAGAGACTTCTACCTGAGAGAGGCGTCGCTCACCGACGCCATTCCTCCCCTGCAGTCTGTGGTGTGCATCAACCGAGCGCAGGAGCTGCCAGTCCCAATCTCACGCTGTGCGCTCAACCTGTCCACCCTGGAGGCTGCAGCGGCATCCGCCATCACCTCGCCACCTACCACACCCTCTGGCTACCACTGGCAGGCCTCTACATGGAGCTCTTGCCCCGTTGCCTGTGGCACTGCCGGCACCACCACTCGCAACGTCACCTGCCTCCAGGGCACCCGGATTGTGCCTGAGGGCAGCTACGAGTTCCTGCTCCACTGCACTCCCCTGCCCAGACCACCAGCAACCAAGTCATGTTACTCAGGTGAGCTTGTGTCCCATTACTTAATGTCTGCAAGATTATGAATGCATGTGCCCAACAGCACAGCTAGAACTGATGAGAGCTTCAAACTTTCAACATCATTGGAATTATCGGGTATCTCATGCATGAGTGTAAACTCTGTAGATCCCTAAAACATAAGGTCGCATCCCCTTGCAGGTCCCTGCGATGCGGTTCTGTGGGCGCCAGGTGTTTGGGGGCAGTGCAATGGCTTCGTGGCAACGCGGCAAGTGGCATGCGTGTCGGCAGCTGGAGCGTTTGTGGATGCCCAGGTGAGCTGTCGTAGCTGATTTTTTTTTTACTGTCTATAATAACAAATAAACTATAAAATCAAATGTTCGCAAAATCCTAAACTCTAAATCACTAAAGTTTGATTATGGCAAATCCGTCTGTCTTCCAAAGAAAGAAAGAAGGCGACGCACAAATGCGGAGCTGAGGGGCCACTCCAAACCCAAACCCTAAATTTCAAATCACATTTGAAGCAGATCTTGGAATAAACTTTTGTTATTGTAGTATATGAAGAGGTTTAAATATCACTTCGAGTCAAAATTTTTGAGTGACACCTTTCTCTCCCCTTGCTGCAGCTGTGCATCTCCAGATTGGGCACTGCCCCGCCCGCTGCCCGTCTGTGTGGGCTGAATGCATGCACAGCTGATGATGACTGCAGCGACAACGGGGTTTGTGACACAGGAACAGGTATGATATGATGCAATTGGCAACTGTGATTACCATGTGGCGTGTGTTGTATCATTTCAAATGCTTGGGATGCACAGCTGAGCTGTGTATGATTTTATATAAGGACTTATAGCAGCAACGTCACTGGTCAGATTGCATGGACTTAAATGTGTTTGCTCCGCTGCGCAGTATCGCCATACGGATGTCGGAATCAATGATCACTGGCAGCGCTGTCCATCAAATGTTTTAACAAAGCCTTGTGCCAATTATGCAGGCACATGCCAGTGTGGCCCAGAGTTTGTTGGCCCCGACTGCTCCGTGTTCACTGGCCAGTGTACACACGCAGTGCTAACAGCTGGTGGCAGTGTGTGCTGCGCGTCAGGTGCAGTAGATGCCGAGGGAGCATGCTGTGACAGCGGGTTGGTGAACAACAATGGCACATGCTGCCAGGTGCGGACATGGTCATTACCTAGGCTGCGTATATGCAGTAGCTCTTAATGACGGCTCTTTGCACCTTCCAGTGATTTTCTGATCATATGTCACGTCCTTTGTGCAGATCTGTGATGCAAGCCCAAGCAGTGCACTCCTGGATCTGCCTTAGGGTCCATGCTTCACTGACCACAATTGCCACCCATTGTTGCAGGGCTCAAGCCCAAGCCTGGACCGCAATGGCAAATGCTGCGCCGGCCTGCTGGATGCATGTGGGGAGTGCGGCGGCAGTGGGCGGGCAGTGGATGCAGCTGGTGCTTGCTGCAGTGGGGAGCTGGATGCTGGTGGCCGCTGTTGCCCAACCTCGCTAGTGGTTGACGACTTTGGCGTGTGCGGTGGAACCTCTTCAACCGGTGTGGTGGCGCTGCGATTGAAGTTTGAGGCGCCTGCAGGTGAATTGGAATGACCTCTGCAAGGCCTTTTCAATTTGGAGCCACTTGTCCCTTATAATTACTGACTATGTTTGCAAAACATTTTTTGATGAACACACTAATGGCGCCTGAGTGGTATCTCTGCCCGCAGGCTCCCTCAACACCTCGCACACAACCTTTGACAACCCTCTGGAGACACAACTGAAGAGCACAGTTGCCGCAGCCCTGCACCTGGCCCCTGGACAGGTGGTGATCAAGGACATGCCGGCAAACACACAGCCACAGGCGCACTCTGCCGCCACCCATGGTCGCCGCCTGCATACCACCTCAACATTCACCATCACTGTGTGGGCCTACCCTCCTTACACCCCTGCCGACTTCACCTACTCCCACCTGCTGGCTGGGGTTGCAGTGGCTGGGTCCCAGCAGAGTGTGGTGCAACTGCTGCTTGTGGAGGGGGTGGCCAAGATTGGTGTGCCTGGCAATGGGGTCTGCGAGCTGGGGGAGCTGCAGGTTGAGCAGGGTACAGTGGCAGGTAGGACACATACAGAAAGCCATGCCATGCCTGTCACCGGATTGTTGCACCAACAGCGCTATGACGCCTCGTGATTGCTGCTTAAAGCCTTGCTGGCTATTTTAGCCAGTCCTGCAACCTGTCTCTGCGCATTAGCAGCTATGTTTCTCATGCGCATGTACCCATTCCATCGCAATTGCTGCCATCCAACTAAAACATTGACAGTTACCCTTGTGGCTGTGCATCATCTCCCGGCAGCTCACCTACTCGCTCCTTGCCGCCTCAGGTGACTGCCAGCTGGCCTACCTTCCCCTGCCAGCCACTGGCAGCTTGCTGTGCAGTGGAAGGGGCACACCTGTGGCCGCGCAGGGCAGTTGCCTGTGTCACGTGGGCTACACTGGGTCCGCTTGCAGGGTGTGCCAGGATGGTTACCAGCGGAGCGCAGCCGGCTCCTGCATGCGCAGCTACCTCAGCCTGCAGGGCAACCTCACTGCCGCGCTGCAACACGCGCTGGCCGTGCAGGCAGACCCCATACCAGTGCCTGCTCCGCCAACACAAAAGGTGCGTGGACTACCTGGGCGCATGTGGGTAGATATTCCAGTCTGCCACCTGTACTTTTTGAAAGATTAATATGCATGCAATGCTAACATTCATTATATTTCTCCGAATAAAATGTATTTGTTGCATGTATTCAGAAAATCTCTCATCGCATCGCATGTAGTCGATATCCTAATAAAAGCAAGACTTATTTTATTACCAATTAAATAATAGAGTGTCATTTTTGCATGACATCCCCACATGGTGCATCTGCAGCGAGAAGTGACTGACCCTGGTGTGTGTGCCGCAGGCAAGCGTGGCGGTTGGTCCCATAGTGGCTGCGGTTGTCCTTGGCGCTGTGCTGCTGGTGGGCATCACATGGGTGGCGATCAGCAGGCGACGCCAGGGCAAGGCCAAGGCTGCAACAGCTCACCGCAGCCTGTTGGCACGGTCAAGGTCCTCCAATGCCAGCTCAGGCGCCAAGCTAGCAGCAGCTGATTGGCCTAGCGCTGGGTCCCGCCACTGGGAGCAGGAGGTGCTGCGTGCAATGGGCAGCAGAGGCCAGGCAAGGGGCGGCCACAGCCAACCAGGCAGTTTTGTGAGGGGAGGAGCAGCTAGTCAGGTGGGTGCTGACCAAGGCTGTCTTGTAACCTGTGTCTAATGCATCGGCGTGCATTATCCACATCCAAGAACTTAGTGGTAATGATGTCCCATATAATTGTCCTTAAGAGGCATTTCATTAAATGCACGAGTCCCCATCTTTGTAGGCATGGTCCCTTGCCAGTGCCCGTTCCACCGCACCCCCTGCTTACCCACACACCGCCGGCAACTTCACATTGGAGGAGGCACAACCTGGGGCTCAGTCAGCCACACACACACCCTCATCGCGGCCCCGCCCAGCCAATGTGCCCCCTCTGAAGCTGGACCGAGCTATCTCCATTGCGGCACAGCTGGCAAATGCAAAGCCGGCACCCAAGGGGGGTAGCAGTGGTGCAGCTGGGGTAGGGGGCGAGCGCGCCAGGGCAGCAGCTGGTCAAGGACCTTCATGGTCAGGATACTCGGCAACAGTGCTGGGAGGCCTGGGTGGGCTGGCGACACTACCTGCATGGCTGGGGGGCGCATATGGCAACAGCGGCGATCATGCGCAGCATGTTGAGCCACAGTCACATGAGTCGTCAGGCCTCATGCCGCTTGCGCTGCACCTATGAGGCTGCTGACTTCCATGGTCTGCGGTTACATCGATGCATGTACCAGATAAAAAAGGCTCGTTTTTTCCTGTTCAGTCCAGCATGTCACCTTGCCCAAATTTGTTAGCTTTTGGTTATCCTAGCAATATACCATGGACTCTGAACAGGGTTATTCCATAACCGACTTACTCTGCAGTCTTGTTCATGGTTGCACAAGTTGACAGTTGAGGCTTCCTTCAACTTTGAGTAGGTATTACTTTCCAGACTTAGCCCTATACACATAACAATTTTCAGCTTGCATGGATTATCGATTCTGTTGTGTTGTGGGTCAGTTGTAACAGTACAGACGCGTAAGCTGTGGACGCATTACGGTGGCATGGCGCTACATGCAGCATGGCATGCCATACCAAGAAGCACCCACTATTTTGTGATCATACTGATAAGACTGATTACAGTGTAACTTATTTAAAGTAATATCTGATTGTGAGACCTGCCCGTCTCTTCACATGCTACAGAATAACAGAATAATGATGCTACTCTGCCCAGTTGACCCTATGTTTCCTCCCCTCGGTTCTTCGTGATATGTCCCCATTCCACTTCACGATGAGGTCCAAATGCTACAAAACGGACTGGAAGGGGCTACTTACGTCTTAAAAATTGCCCACTACAGGCAACTTGCATTCGAAAGTTTGATGCAAGTGAAGGTTCGGATAGCATATATCCGCGCCCGTGGCAGCATCGGCCGATCCAGGTGGGCATGCGGTGAACATGTCGCTTGGTGGGGTGGGGGGCCGTGGGTCCCGACGTGAATGCGCTGTAGTGGCCTGTATCAGAAACGAGATCAGTAGAGTGGCAAAATATGCACTTGTGTTTGTAGCCAGAGTCCAACGTGCCTCAAAGACGCCCTGGGTGGTCACTTGCACTTGCTGATGGCCATGGCGGGCATAGGACTGGTCTGTGCGCACTGCACGCACAATTTCTGATGCAGCGAACAATTCAACTTCAGATATGTCTATTTCCCTCGGCAACTGGTAGCCCTGTACTTAAAGGCCGAAACAGGGCACTCCCCCCCTCTCCCGCCACCCCTCCACCCCCACCCTTACCACCCCCTGGCCACCCCCTAAGCACAACCCACCCACTTGTGCAAAGTTTTACACGCAGGGGATACTTTAACTCACACTGAAAGCTAATCCGCAGCTGAAGTTAGTCTTCTGGAGCTGAACGCTGCAACCATGGCTGTGGAGGTAGGGGTGGGGCCTGGAGTCACATTGGAGGCACTAGCTCGCCCTGTGCCCAACCCTAGCTGTGGGATACCTAGTGCAAGTACATATGGCCCTGGGGGGTGGCAGACGGAAGGGCACTTTAACTGCCATCCCCCTGCTTACCTCCTGCTGGCTAGTTTATGTGTGTCACTTCAGAGGAGCTGGTTCAGTTCCCATCCCTTCACCAAACACCCCCCTCTCTCGACATATGACCTGGCCATGGCTTCTGAGTACTGATAAAAGGTCATTGATTAGGAGTGGTAGGTGAATATTGCCTGACTCCTGTATTCATCCCAGTGGGTGGCAACACTGCAATGCCCCTCTACCTTAGGTCCCCATCTTTCGTGGCGGCACCACCGCCACCCCCTATGACAAGTGGGCTTCCCTGAACCAAGCACTGGAGGACTCTGATGACGAGGAGGCATCCCCAGCGCCAGCAAACCAGGCTGCCTCCAGGACTGATGATGGTTTTTTCGATGTCACCACTGCACGGCGCATGCTGGCTACTATGTCTCCTCAAGAGGTGCAGCAGATTCTGGCCGATGGACCAAACGCAATTGCCATGGCAGAGGCCGAGCACCAGCGGGAGCGAGCAGGAGTGAATGGGCCGGGCAGTGAGGGGTATGAGCAGGTGGGTATGTGGGGGGGTGAGGGGCAGCGGATCCATGCGGCGCTAAATTGATGTTTGACAAACTTTATCCATGATGTGATTCCCAATACATGACCACATGTATTAGAAGTGGCGTGCTTTTCAGGAGTGGTTGTTGGGTGCCATATGCCAGACTGTGTGTCCATGGTATTGATATTGGCAACAAGGGTGCCCGGGGGTTGCTGTGCGTCAGGTTCCGCGACCTGATGCATCTGCACATGCGCCTGTCTAAATGTAGTAATTGACGCAGGAACAAGCCAAGGCCTGGAGGGACAAGGGAGATGCTGCAGTCAAGAAAGGGAGGTGAGGGCAATTTATGCACTGCATATGTGTGGGCGCAGTCCACAACACCTTTAGGCTGACTTGCAGATCTATATTCCATTTGCGCGTGCTCTCTCCCCGTCCTGCCGCATTACAATGACCCTGCCACCCTATCCCTCCTCTCCAGCTATGAGGAAGGCGCCTCCTGCTACACCCGCTCCCTGCGCCACGCCCCCTCCCCCCTGGTGTGGTGCAACCGAGCACTGGCCTACCTGCGCACATGCCAGTGGGACCTGGCGCTGCACGACTGCAGGCAGGCAATTGCCAAGGATCCCAACATGGTCAAGGTGAGGGCAGGTGGAGGTGCACAAGCATCAGGGGTACCAGATCGGGAGTGGAGGCAGTGGTTTTGAGGATAAACCCGCTTACAGATAACTACCAGACTGTGCGACAGCAACCTCTAGCCACCAGCGTACAGCAAAACACAATAGTGTTGCCATTTTTTATAAGAATACTTTTTATATATTATTCGCCTGCTTTTTCAAAACCTACTTACATAAGGGTGAGGAACTATACGCGTGTTTTGTTGACTTTAAAAAAGCGTTTGACACTGTCCCTAGAGCACAGCTTTGGGAACACCTTCACCAGCTAGG
>JAULBX010015753.1:0-91921 GCA_032358255.1 Heterotrichella gracilis | reverse complement strand
CAGCCAGCCAAGCTCGCAAAGCTGTCCACCACCTCACCAACTTCTTCTACAAGAACCCCATAGGGTTTTTGCTGATTGAGGACGAGGACCTGGTCGCGTCATATGCAGCACTGGGCAGCACTGGGAGGAGTGAAGCAGTTGCACTAAGTTGGTTTTACATTGGTCTACATTTCTGTGCTGTGTATGTACGTACAACAGATTTTCACTGCCTTGTGGAGCTACAACCTTTTTTTAACGTACCAAACTGCGGCAAACTGGATTTTTGATGGTGGTTAATGGACACGTGTGCATCCCTTTGGCATGGCTGTGCCTTGGCAGGGTTTACATGGGCTGTTTAGCTGTTCAATTCAGCTTATTTGATTCAAAACTGTAATAATCAAAACATATACGCTTTATTAACCAGTATATACGGTATATACTGGTATATACCAGTATATGGCAGTATATGGCCCAAATTTATACGCATTCGCACAACCCTACTCATGTGACAACACTACGTAAATATCTGGTGTGGCCAGCGCTGTAACCTACAACTTGTAAACAACTAGTGCAAAATCTTCTCTTTCCCTCACATTGTCAACTCATTACGTGTTCATTCAATACAAACCCAATCAGCGGAGGGGCGGGTCGCTCGCTCGCCCAAAACCTCAACCTCAACCACAACCACAAAGGGCGTCCAGCTGTTTCCAATATACAACGAGCGGGCCCGTACAACACACTCCACCTCAGCATTAGGCAACCAGCACACCCAGCCATTTGAGCCTCAAGTTGAAGGGGTTGAACCCCCAACCCACGCCTCATGTGTACCAGCTTTGGGAGGCCTCCTCTGAGACACCCCCACAATGCCCTAACCCTCTAGGGTTCCAGCCCCTGTGGGAGCAGCGCCATGGCGTCATAGCCCGCATCGTCAAACCCTAGGTAAGGGTCCAGGCCCAGACCCTGGTCGCTGTCCATGCTGGACAGAAACCCTAGCATGGGGCTGTCGTGGAAGCCGAGGCCAGGCATGGAGGGGGGAAAGCCTGGCAGGGGGGAGGAGAATGCCCCGGGGAACGGGGAGGTCGGCGACGGCACCATGTGCACCAAGGGGGGGTGCAGGTAGGGGGGTGCGAAGGGGACGTCCCAGTACGGCCCGGGGCGCCCCAGCTGGCACATGGCCATTGGATGGAAGGCCTGGGGGGAGAGGGGGTGGGGTTAATAACGGGGTATGCTTGTGAATGTACATCGACGGTGGGATGTGCTCAGGTAACATATTCATACAGCAAACAAGGTTGCGAGGCAAAGGAAAAATGATGTCTGTGTTACAGCAGTTCTTGGGGTGAATTGCCATAGTCTCCAGGATGCTGACCACATTGACAGGGCATGCATGGCGATGAAGGCCCTGTGGCCTCCTCGTGCAACCACGCCCAACACCCCAGCCTGCAAACCCACCTGCAGCGGGCTGCTCTGCGCCACAATTTGCACCACCTCTTCATGGAAGTTGTCGGCACCACCCTCAGCCCACAGGGACCACCCCTTGTACCCGTCGCCCCCTGCTGCATCCCCTTGCTGCTGCTGCTGCTGCTGCTGCTGGGGTTGGGGGGAGTATCGCAGGCCCTGCACCCCTACTGCGGGGGGCGTGAGGGGTGGGGGGGATGTGTTGCCCGCCCAACCTGCGCCTTCAGGCCGCAGCATGCTGGTGGCGTGAGGGCTGTCGCCATCTGAAACCATCTCCGGGGCAGACCCTTGAGTGCTGCTGTTCCAGCTGACGATGCCTGGTGGCGAGCCCATGACCAGGCTTGCATTTGAGCTGGACTTCGAACCCAGATTCACTTTCAAATTCGATTTCAAAACCAAATTTAAGTTTGAATGTGGCGGGGCCAGCGCTGGTGGGGGGCTGCCCGTGATGACCTGTGCTGCGGACTGCGGTTTGTGCCAGGGGTTGTGCGCAGGCTGTGGCGCTGGGGGTGGTGCCCCCGCCGCCGTCGGCTGGTGGCTGTGGGTGTTGTTGTTGCTTGTGTTGGGGAGGCAGGGGAAGTGTTCCCTCTGCTCAACCTCCTGGTCCCCCTCCGCATGGTGGTGGGGGAGGTCGCTGTCTGTGGCGGACCCTTGGCAGGGTTTGAGCAGTGCTGCGCCGTTTGGCTTGATGGTGAATGGCTCAAACTGCGCATTGAGTGGCTGAAGCACCTGGGTCACCTGGCGCACAGCCTTCTCAAGGCGCTCCTGGGGGGCAAACAGGAGGGTCAGGTATGGACTTTAGGTAAAGGATAGGTAGGGAATTGGGTCGGAGATTACAAAGCCCAGGCAAGTACCAACACAGTGTTTTTAGAAAATGTACAAAATTGGGTAGGAAATTGGATAGGACAAGGATGCATACCCTAGAGCCCCAGCCGCACATGGCTGTCTGCCAAGAAGCACATGCAGCGCAGTTTTATTAGACGAAGGGTGGGCCCATTGAGGTTACTATGCCATACACCGTACACACTGCACCCAACCCCTGCACCCAACCCCTTGCACCCTTGCTATTTTTGCACCGAATCCTGAACCCTGCACCCCGCCCCGGCCGCCCACCTTGTTGTCTGCCGATATGAGCACGTGCAGTGAGGGGTCAGTGAGCACTGGGTGGTCCCCGTTGAGGTTCCCGTTCCTGTCATGCACTTCCACCTTGGCACCTGACTCGCGCTGCACACGCTGGATGGTGGCGCCCTGCTGGCCAAGCACAAGGCCCTGCGCAGGGTTCAGGGTTAGGGTCTAGCACAGGTTTGAGAATTACTACAGGGTTCAGGGGTAGATTTCAGGGGTATGGGGTAGGGTGTCAGGCGTGGATGCAGGCGCGCGTCAGACCTAGACTAGGGTTTTACCAGGGTTTGGATGATATGGATTAAGGCCCGGGAATATTTCTGAGCAATCTGCCACATGCAGGTTTGTTGCAGGTGTAGTTGTTGATGACAAAATATGGTGAAGCAGGATGGTAATGCTTTGGTGCACGGGCTGTAGGGCCGTACCACAAAGTTGTATCCATCTTTGGACTTGGCTGCGCGGTACTCAACACCATTGTAGGGGCGCCGAGGGAAGTAGATCTTGAAGGTCACCTTTTTGGGGCTGCCGCTGCTGGTGCACTCCGTTGACAAACCCTGGGCAGGGTGTTGTGCTGGTGTCAGGGACAGTGAGGCGCCCCAGGCTGTGTGAACAAGCAGCAGAAGGTGCACCAAAAGCAGTGCAGAAGCAAGAATGTTACCGTACCAGCTGCTTTAGCTTCCTTTCTAGGTGTGACTCGAACCCCATGGTTGGCAAGTTCCTGTAGGCAGCAGGGCGTGCAAACGTTTACTAGGCTGCAGAGGCTGTTAGGGGAACGCTGATCGGAAGCTGGTGTAGTCAACGCAAACAGGCAACTGTTCCGCAATAAAGGTTCATATCTCTAGGTGCATGTTTTATCGTGAGGGGCGCCAATGCGCTTCAAAGGTCGCCAGCTACCAAGCTACTGCATCGTGCAATGCGGCTTTCGAAACACCTGGCAAAGTTCAAATCTACGCTTGCACACAGCAGGCTTCCAACGTCACGACCTGGTACCACGTTGTTTGTTCCGGGATGGTAATTTAAGTAGGTTGCACGACCCTAGCTGGACAAGTTCCCAGTGATCCAGCTCGAGTTCCCACTGGCCCCACCTGGATGAGCAATCCGGTATACTGGCCCTGTACTTCTCCACAGCCCCAGATTGGACAGCAGAAGCGAGAAACACGATAAGGTATTCGAAACAGCTCAGTGTTGTCGCAGAATCATCTGCTGAAGGGCCAAAGTTACGATTTTGAACGCTCCAAGATGAGTGCCGGAAAGCATGCAAGAACCAGGTACCACGATTATGAGTGATGCTGTCCACCAACAAGTCTTGCTACAAAGCACGTTGCCGCCGTCAGTTTTGGCCTCTGTCTCGGGCGCTGCCTCCTTATGACAGGCAACGGCCGTGCCCGACAGGCAGTTGTCACTCTCTCGAAACACTTTTGTTCCGGCAGCAGCTGTCAAGCACCTATCCCCAGGAGGAGCTGGCATCATCATTTTCGGGATCGATGTTATTTTTGTGCATCCCAGTAATATTTCCATTTCAGAATGTCTGAAATGTCCATGCCCTCTCGGAGAGGCTCTCCCCTCAAAGTTTCCACCCCAAGCCTTTACACTTTGGGTCAAGGTGCAAAAGGAGTTCCATGTATATATGGAGAAGGTGAGAGCAGGGGTGGGGCTCGCAAGCCGCATGGCATTGTTCAACAAATTCTTTTGGAAAAAGCAATGCCATGCGTCGTGCGAGCTGCAAAGTTGGACCAAGTACTGGCTGGGCCACGCTGATTCCAACGATACCAGGCATGCAAATTTGAGGCTGCTCAATTTACACGCGCAGCTGCAGCCACGCACCCATGCCACCGTCACCCACGCGCTGCCTTGCCGCTGTGTCAATGTGGCTGCATTCTGATACTTCCAGTCTGGCATACCCTCCTGAATATGTGTGAGTTTTTGGGTGCTCATTGCATACCATGTATGCCAATGATTGTGTGAGCATATATACACCATGCAGCAAAAAAATGGAGCAAAAAATGGCCCTAGGCTAATCAGGACTGGGATTGCATGCCGCTGCTGCATAAAGGACATACATCACATAAGCAGGCTTGATACCTGGTATCATAAAAGCAATGGCATATATGTGAAATTCATCAATATAAATGGCATATGTTGCAGTGCAAGGTAAGCAAACATGTTCAGCAAACCTGTCACTTTTTAAATTATAATACGGGGGATGCGTTGCTGAAAGACATGGGAAACTGGAATGGGAGAGAATAAACATGCGCCAGATCGCATTTGCGCCCATGAACTACGGACAATCGAATGACCATCCCAATGAGCAAATGGAATTGGGTGACATCAAACAGCTACCTTCATCTGGTAAGGGTCGGCGACAATCCCCAAACCCTAAACCCTAAACCCTGGCAGGGCGTTTGCCTCCTGTGGCTGAATCCCACAGCTGCACATTCACATGTGGTCACAACCACATCTCACTGCTGTCAATATTGACAGCGGTGGTATAAATTGACCTAACACCATCAATAACACAAATGACTAACACCTACAAGAATCAAACCCCCCAATACAACCCCTCCCTACCCCACCCCCCTTTCTACACTCTACACTTGCAACCGCCGCTTGGCCTCCCTCATTGTCCCTCCCCGCCTTGCCTCACGCCTGCGCCTCCACTTTTGCGAATGACCTGTAGATGTTGATGTACTCCTGTGCTGACCTGGACCACGACCAGTCCTGGAGCATGGCGCGGGGGACCAGGTCGCGGCGCCATGTGGGGTACTGTGGGAGGGGAGGGTGGGTAAGCGAGGTTTAGGATGGTACCAGGGGAGGGTGTAGATGGGTGACTGCAGACTGGGTGCTATGGATGCACCCAGCACGCACTCGTGTGTCTTATTCAGCAGATGAGAGGTGAGGGCAAACCCCCTACCACTACAATCCGCCATTCCATGTAATTGTAGCGGTAATTGTACATTTATGCACTCCGGGTACACTCCACGAGGTCAGACCTTTGCCTCAGTGTGCCCTTGTATTTGTTTTAGGGGGGGTGCATGGGACGAGTGTTGGGAGGTGTGCAGCCTGGCTCTTCCTTACCTGGCAGAAGTAGTCGTCGATTGCCCGCCCTAGCGCATAATTCACCCCCCCTGCATCCTTGCTGGTGAAGGTGTACCCGTTGCGCTCGTGCAGGGGCGCATCGGAGTGGCCCACGTCCTTCACGGTGTCAGCCAGGCCACCCTGCAGGAGGGTAATGGCAAGGGTCAAGGGGGGTTGCTGCCGACCAGGGTTAGGTTTTAGGGGAATTTTACCACACTCCCACTAGGGATTGTGGGGTGTGCACCCTTGGCTAGTTAGCCACTGTAAAATGGGCGAAATCCAACAGGGCGGATACACCAGTGTACTGGCAGTGGCGCAGTATTTTCCTGTTCATGAATTGTTGGGGTATTGTCAATGTGCATGCCGGCATTTGCGACGTTGTTCCCAATTTGCGCTAGGGTGTGGGCACTCGCTCCTGGCGCTTCTGTACACATGCGGTACACCTGGCCCTCATGTACACTTGGCCTACACCATGCCTCTCTAAACCCCCCCGTTCTCGCCACACACACCGTCTCCCGCACCACGGGTATGGTCCCGTAGCGCAGCGCGATGAGCTGCGTGAGGCCGCAGGGCTCGAAGAAGGAGGGGATGAGGATCATGTCGGCGCCCGCGTAGATCCTGTGGCTCAGCGCCTCGTCGTAGCGCAGCACCAGGCGCGCGTCTGGCCCCTGCCACAACTCGTGCGCCATGCGGTCAAACTCGCACTGGGTGGCGTAGTCGGACGCAGAGCCAAGCAGGATGACCTGCAAGAACGGAGGCGCAATTGTTTTTATTATTTGCACCGTTCCATGCACAACATGCAACCCGCCCAGACAAGAGATCCCATGACTCATGGGATCAATGAGCCATCGCTTCAGAGCTTGCTCATATAATCCACAGTAGTCAGCCATCCCACAAATCCCACATATATCACGGGTGTGGGATGCACTCTTCACCCCAAAAGTGAGGGTTTTGGCTAGCAATAAAGCCAAAATAGAACTAGCCCAGCTTCCCACCCCACCTGTGCCCCGCTCTGCAGCGCCATGTACAGCCCGTGGATCAGCAGCGGCAGGCCCTTCTGCTCAGTCAGCCTCGACACAATGGCAATAATGGGCTTCGATGGGGGCATCCCCGCCCCGTCCTTGCCCGCCGCCGCCGCCGCGGTGCGCTCCTTGCCCAGCTTGGACTCCAGCAGGCTAGGGTGCAGGCCGTAGGGCATGCGCAGCTCCTCGCACAGGGCCTTCTTGCAGGCCTCCTTGCCCTCCAGGGTCTGCAAGGTGGGTGGGGTGCGGGTGAGGGGAGGAAACCGCTGCGTTGTGCTGGCGTGGGGTGGAGTGTGCACAGATGGTTGAGATAGCCGCCGCCAGTGCTTCCTTGCTCCAGGGGTGTACTAATACCCTAACTTATCAAGATATACCCACGGGAAGAGACACAAACTACCATAACGCTTTTTGCAGAACTTACTGTATGATTGAAGCCAGAATTAATTGTTAAGGTATTTAGTACAGTAATATACCCTGCTTCTCGCTCATACGCATTGCCCTCCCCCCCTCCCCAACTTCCCCATGCGCCAGCAACCACACCCATGTCCCCCCCCTCCTTCCCTTGCCCGCACCTTTGCGGTGAAGTTGGCGGGAATGAGCGTGTCCTTTGCCGGGTCCCACATCTCGTGGTCTATCCCGTTGAGCACCCCCGTGAACTTGTAGGCGTGCTTGGCCAGCATGTCTTGCATGCCCATGCCATACAGGGGGGTGAACACCTCGCGTGCATAGGTGGGGGAGACAGTGGTCACCCTGCAAGGGGGAGTGGTATTCGGCTTGTGAGAGGGGTGTATTTGCCCTCTGGGGGGGAGAGATGGTGCCTTACGCTGGTGATGAAATGGGACTATGCACCATGCATTCAACCACACCTGCCTGTTTCCAGTGGCCAGCACGCACTCCGCATGCAAAACTGTAAGATTAAGGGTACATGCAAGCTCGCACCCATGCACCCACCCACAACCTCCCCATTTGATGTCCTACCCACCTATCCGCATACACCACCGCCCCCTTGAGCAGGTTAGCATCCGGCTGGTCCTGGAAGAACCCAGGCCGTGTGTCCTCCAGCATGCACTCGGCATGGAAAACCCTATCCCGGGGTATGCCCAGCAGCTCCAGGTAGTCCGGCGTGATCCAGCCCTGGAAGGCAATGTTGTGGATGGTGAGCAGCACGCCGGGGCGGGTGAGGCCGCGCGGCTGGTACACCTCCCGCAGCAGGGGCGCCTGCAGTGGGGTTGGGGGGGTGTTAGAGCGAGGTCGCACAGCTGTGGTCAGAGAGGTGCAAGGGATAGGGTTTGGCATGCATACATGTGAGGGACGCCAGGGACTATTTGTCTTTTATATTCTAGCAGGGCACCGCCGCCGCCTAGTCCCTGGTGCTTGGAGGGGGGCAGCGAATTGTTTTGGAGGGGGGCAGAGAATTTGCTAAGATTTTGGCAGAATTTGCTAGGTATGGGGCAGTGCACGACCGCCGCCGCCTGCCAGCCATGTATGTTCACATGGTGCCCCTGGGGTTTCGGCAAGGGTTTCCACCAGCGCTGTACGCACCACGGCCGCCACCTGCCAGTCGTGTATGTGCAACACGTCAGGCTGCTTGCCCGCCTGCAGCAGAAACTCCAGCGCTGCTTTCGAGAAGAACATGAAGCGCAGCGAGTCATCGTGCTCGCCATACACCTGGCCCCTCCAGAAGAAGCCCTCGTAGGAGTAGGGCTCAATGAAGTACACGGGCAGGCCGTCCACAATGCCCGACCAGGCGACGGTCTTGATGTGCGCGTCGCCCCAGGGGGTGGAGAACTCCATCAGCTGGCGCAGCTCGCCCACGCCCCTGCGCAGCAGGGGTTTGTTAAGGTTTTGATAGGGTTCTTGGTAGGGTTTTGATGTGTGTGTTGCCCCAAGGGGGTGGAGAACTCCATCAGCTGGCGCAGCTCGCCCACGCCCCTGTGTTGCAAGGGTGTTGGTAGGGTTCTGATGTGTGCATGGCCCCCCAGAGACCTGCCTCAATGCGTCCTATTGGTGGTACTTTTCGTGTTTTTGATCAACTGTCCATGAAATGTTGGTGCAGGTTAAGAGGCCCCGCCATCTTCAACTCACAGCCCAGTCCCCCAAAACAAACAGCAGCGCACGCTTCACAGCCACTTCTCAATGAACGTACCCCAACTGGGCCACATAAATACAACCCCCCTTTTCCCTGCACAACCTCCCCCCCCAGGCACGCACTCGTATTTGATGCAGTCGTATTTGGGCATGATGACCTCCACCAGGGTGCCTGTGGCCGCATGCGCTTTGCCAAGCGACGTCACCACGTCGCCCAGCCCCCCGCACTTTGCAATGGGCGCCATCTCGCTGGCGATGTGCACCACGTGGAGCCCGGGCCGGCGCAGGAAGGGGGCCCTGCGGGCCAGCGCTGCGCGCACGCCCCAGTCGTCCCAATGCTGCACCTGGGATGGGGAGGGAGGGCGAGGTCAGAATGTGCAGACATGGTAGCTATTGGGGTGGATGGCCGTTGAGGCATATTGACTCCTGCACGTTCTGCTGTCCCCTCCCAAATGACTCTCTCTCTGTCGCGCCATGACAACTCACCAACCCCTTCCTTCACCCCCCTCGCCCGCATGCCCTGACCCTCGCGCACTCCCCACCGCATGCCCCATCCCCGTGCATGTTCCCTCGCACTCCTCAGCTGCCCGCCACCACTGCCAAGTCACTCGCCCACCCCACCCACCTTCTCATACATCCTCAGCAGCGGGAAGTCCTTCTGCCAGGCCAGCGTGCGCAGCACCGCCCCCTGCTCCGTTGTCAGCTTGCGCGTGGCGATGAGCGAGTCGATGCGCAGCAGCAGCGAGGAAACCAGGGAGCGGGAGGCGGGTGCGGAGGCGGTGGGTGCGTTCACCAGCCCCTCGCCCTGCGCCAGCTCCACCTCCACCGTCCAGTTGTGGCCCCCGTTGTTGTCCCACCTGGCGGGGTGGCAGGGATGGTGGCACTGAATACTTTTGAGAGGGACTGGAGAATATGATGCCAACCCTCATGCATTTGTGCATGGCACAGTTGCCATCATGCTAACCTATATTAATAGCGAGCTGCGCAGCTCACGTGATTTGTCTTGCACGGCGCGGACAGTGGGGGTTGGCGATGATTCATTGTAAGGGTGTGCCCCCGAGCGGCTCATGCATCCCATGCACACAGTTTCAAGTAGTGTCCTTACATGCAGTCCCACAAACGACTACGCCCCTTGCACAGTATACACTGGAGGATATAGGCTCCACATGTCTCCCCCTCAGCCCACGCCTCCCCACTTACACAAGCCCAAAACAGTAGTATTGAGCTTTAGACAGGCAAGGTATCCCCTAGCCCGCCCCTCACCTCTCCACCCCGTTGTCCATGAACCCCTTGAACACAACCTGCATCTCAAGGTGCCAGGCAGCAGGCAACTTGCCAGCAGACAGGCGGTACACGCCCCACCACACCTAGGGGGGAAGGGGGGGAAGTGATTTGTATCTCCCCTAGATAGGGTCAATGGTGGAGTGGACGGGGACGGGGATGGGGATGGGGATTGCATGCAGCATGCAGGCGCATCAGTGACGGGAGTACGATCCGGTTATAGCATGCACGCATTGAGCTGGGATCCAGAATTCGCCACGCAGGCTCCTTGACCTTGGGTTACGGAATTTGACGCGATCCATGTATAACATGCATTCGCATGTGGAGATGCTCGACATCGCATTTGCATACGACACACAGGTTCCTTGCCTTCGAATGCAGCATGTCATATGCACAAAGGAGGATAGTCCGTGCCCCGCATTCCCGCCAGCCTGTGCCCATACACATGCATGGCCTGCGCCAGCAACCCCTCACGGGGCCCAGGTGCACCAGCCAGCCAAACCCTACCTCGGGGTTCCGCTTGTCCACCTGCAGTGAGATGTCCTGCGTGTCCTGCCATCCGGAATGGCCCACGTGCGCTAGGATGGTCTTGGCATGCTCCAGGGGGCGGCCCACCGCGCGATATACGAACCGCACCTGCGACGGGTGGCAGGGCTGTCATGAGGGTTTTGATCAGGGTTTTCGCGCTTCTGGGTTTGTTGTGGGTGTTGGCAGGGGTTCCCCAAGCCTGGGAAAATTGCGACGCCCCACATGGTCCTGCAACTGGGTGTAGTGTCCATACTCCAAGTATGTGTGGACTTACACATACTTGGAGTGTGGACACTACACCCAGTGCGACGAGCTTTGTGGAAACTTTGCTTTTTTCTCAAGGTGAGCGAACCTCCCCGCTGTGTAGAGATTCCGCACAGGGAGTTGCCTGGTTCAGAAGCGTGCCACAGCCAGGATAGTAAAGGTACCATTGCCACACCAAGCAGAACCATGTGGCTAGCTATTCCAGTACTCGACGCAGTATTGGTAAGCATGCCACCCCAGGCTTGCACAACCAATGCAACCACGCACTGCTGCTATCCCGCATGGGGGCAACCCATCTGTGCAAAAGTGGATGCCGGGTGCTGCTTTCAACGCCGCACCTCGTAGTTTGGCTGGCACACTTGGATGGATACCCCATCTGCCACGGGTGTGAGCACGTTGCCCCAGTCCACTGTGGTCACCCACTCCTCTGCCTTGAAGTCATCTGCTGGCACCAGGAGGCCCTGTGGGAGGTATACCGGGTTTGCGGGGTGGGTGGTGGTGTGGTGTGTGGTGTGGGGTGTGGGGGCAGTGGTGTGTACTTCATGGGAGGGAGTATGAAGGAGTGGCGGTAGCTCTTGCAAAATGTTTGTGTGCAGCTGAGCCAGCAGTGGGGGAGTAGCAAACAGTATTGTGGCCAGAAGCACAGCCCCTGGTGCAGCAAGGAGGGGCATAGATGTTTAGGGTTTAGGCTGTAAGGGGGGTGAGCAAGCGGTGCAGGAGCCCAGCGGGGCACCCGGACGCCTGCTCCCTGCAAGGGTTGAAACCTAGGGATTAGGAATTCATATGGCCAGGCTCTGAGGTGAAGTCTGCAACTACCCTGCAAGGGTAAAAAATTAGGCTTTGGGGTTAGGCTATTACATGGCCAGTGAGGACTGAAAATTACCTCTGAGGAGGTGAAGTCTGCGACTACCCGCGCGCCGCTGCCGTCCCTGAACGTGCTGTGTTTTCTTTGGGACTGGGACAGGAGCTGGTGTCCCAAGAAGCCCCTGCTGGGGATGGAACAGCTAACCAGCTTGGGTGCTGCTGCTGAGAGGTGGCTGGCGGGTGGGTGGCGTGCGAGGGGGCGGGAGGGTACCATGGTGGTCCAGCTGCCATGGGCTTGGGTGGAGCAGCAGGGCTCCCCTGAGCAGCTAGCCAAGGCTGACAGCATGGCGGGGCAGCCGAAGCAGAAGGTTTCCAGGAGCACTTTCCAGAGGCAGTTTCCTGCAGGTAAAATATAGTCGTGGGAAGGCAGGATACGGTCAAGCCTTTGTATGAAACAGACTAGTGAAGGTATGGGCTGTTGCCAGTCCAACAGCAGGCAACAGCGTTTCAGGCTATCAGTGGCGTCGGTTTAAAGATACTGCAGTTCACCCAAATGGCAAAGCAGGAAGACCTTGGTTTGAACCAGAACAAGCTTTCTATATGTTGAGTCAGCTCGGCATTTGGCAGAAGATCGCTGGAGGGAAAGAGCGACAAGATCTGGAAGATATTACTAATAGGGCGTCAGCCGTCTGTCCAACTGATGTCCCCCACAAGCGCGATCCCTAGGCCAATCGAGCTACGATAGTGACACGGCAATCTAGTAATCCTCTGCCAAAATCCTAGAGCGAGCGCAAACCCACACGGCTTGAGACCGCACTTGTCGTGGCTTGACAAAAGTGCACTTCAAAAGTGGACTTCAAGAGTGAACCACTCCACCACACCCACCTTACTTTGCCAGTAGGCGATATCCAGTAAGATCGTATACACAGACAGCGCCAGGTCCTCTCAGATGGTATAGAGAGGGACTGCCAGCGCACGAATCTGCAGTTTGGTGCACGTATCTGCAGTTTCCCAGTAGCGCGATATCGCGAGATGCCGTGACCACAACAAAGAAGGATAATAACTCAGTGACAGCTCCCTGGCTAAGCAACCGAGTGAGTAAGGTCTGCATCGGCAGCCACCGCCCATAAGTATCTCCTGAAAGGTTGGAAGCAGGCACGGTTTAGGGTTTGGGTTGGATGGTCACAATTTGGCGCCAACTGGCCGCCCAATTGGATCACCCTAAGTTAGGGTTTGTATTTTTGCAAACCCTAAACCCTACAGCAGGTTGCGACCTTTTGCACTGCAGGCTGCACTGAGGGACCCTGGTGTGGCCCCTACCAGGGTTCAGCTTGAAACATGTACGACATGATGGCGCCACGCCAAATATGCACAGAGACTCAGTCGGGCCTCCACTCGTATCAATAACAAGAATTGCAAAACGGGCCCGGGGCCTGCCCCAGTGGGGCAATCGCGCAGGCCAAGGATGCTGTTAGCAGATACGATGGTCAGTTGGAACCCCACGTGCACGTCGTATAGAAATTTTGGTTACAATGCAGCGCACTGTCAGTGGCACTTGATATTGTCAAGTCATAGTAGAAATGATTTGCACAGCCACGCTTATAAGTCACTTATTAAACGTATTAACAAGAATGATGTATTGGGCCAGGCCCTGCTGGTTTACTGCTGGTAATCCAAAAGAAGAGGAATTTGTTATTCATTATGGCAGTCATTATGAAACAATGCCTTGCGTGTGTAATTGTTCACTACATACCATGTGCACTGCTGCGCTAGATAGGAAAAGGCATTTATGTGGGCGCATGCCTGCAACACACAACCCAGTTGGCAGCTGCCAACGCGATACTGCATGAAGGACTGTCTCTGTAATTTGAACCCAACATGAAACCACCCACCAAGGGGCACGTGGTGTGGGTACACCGAAGTAGCTGGAACCAAACTGCGTCGTAGAAAATAGGCAGTGGCACGGCACAAACCTAGCCTAGCAACATGCTGCAACTGATTTATTTGTGTACAACAACAATGGAATGTATGCGTGTGCAGGTAACACTTGTAAATAAGTGGAAATGTCTAAAAGAGGTTGCATGTGTGGACTAGCTTAAAAAACAAATATATGCTCTGTCAAGCTGCAGCTGAAAAGGCAGCCTACACACTCGTGGAATCATTTCCAAAAAAGTTGCAGATACACCAAGGTGGTTATTACGGATAGTAGTCTAAAGCTTGCTTACTGCCACCTGACCGAAGCAGCAGCGCAGCGGTTCTCAATACCACCAAAGCGTACCGTCCCAATGCGCCACATGGCATGCACCATGTGCCAGCTCATCGCCCCTGAATGCGGGACCATGGGACGGCCCATGGCCCCTGAACCCCTCGCATGGGGGCGCGCCACGTGGCGGCGCATTGCCCCCCCATGTGCCAGGTGTCAGCACACCACGTTGATCCCCACCACCTGGCCGTAGCAGCAGTGCGTGTTGGCGCCCACGCCGATTGGGCAGCCGTACCAGAACTGCACACACACATGCACAGCATGTCAGAACAGGGCAGAGCGGCAGTGTGCAAGGGAGGGTGTGCAGCAATTGTGATGGGGAAGTCCCGCCTGATCGCCTCAGCCAGTAAGGTGACCTGTGCTACGCAACCCTCACCCGCCACTACCCTTGCGTAAGCACCCCCCACCGCCCACTCTCCTACCACCCCTTCTGCCCCTGTTGTTAAATGTGACCGTGCATCCCCCCTGTCCAATGCACCCCCCGCCCCCCACAATATAACGAACTTGCAGGTTGATTGACTTGCAAATGGTGGTCGTCTCTCTGTGCCATGGGCTTAAATACAACAACAAGCTAGGGTACAGTTGCGGGCCTCTTACAGCGCATCAGTTTAGTACCCGTCCAGGATCCATGCCCCTTGGACCAGGAGGTACGCTACAGTAATATAGAGTGTCAAGCTCGTTACACAAACGCACCCACCATGCCCTTCTTCTTGATGGCGAGCATGTACTCCCCCTGTGCAATGCAGGACCTGGAAACCCTAAACCCTTGGGATGCATCCCGTGGCCTAAACCCTAAACCCCAAACGCACCGTGCCCTTGTTCTTGAAGGTGAGTGTGAAGTTGCCCGTGTCATTGACCAGCTCGTAGCAGTCCTCGAAAGGAAAGGAGGCGGAGTTAAAGGCGTTGCAGCCGTGGGTTGTGTCCTTGCTGTTCGAGCAGGTGGAGGTGGGGTTCTTGGGGTCCAGGGGAGGGGGGATGCGACACAGGCCGTGGGCCTGTGGGAGGGGAGGAATGGGGTATTGGGAGGCGGCGGGGGGGTGAATCAGAGGATAGGGGAGGTTGCAGAAGTCCCCCAATTCCCCATATATGGATGGTGGTGGTGGTGGTGGTTGGACAAGTGGACGGGAGTGCAAGGGGTTGCATGGTCAAGGCCATAGGTACATGCTTGCCAGATGCAGCATAAAAGATACCATCCGTACCTACAACAAAGATAACGGAAAAGCAGCGCCAGAGGCCTGCGTCAGGCTGCATAGCAACATGTCTACTGTTCCCCAACCCAATGCTGCAGCTCATGCAGAATATGCGCCACAGGCACTGTTTTAGGGTAAAGGGTTTAGGGTTTGCGCCACAGGCATACGTACGTTGTTGCCAGACCAATTAAAGATCACCTTGGTGCCGCAAGTGACCTCCATCATTGAGTAGCCCCTGCCGGTGACCCAGGGGAGCAAGATGACCTTGTTCACGGGGGGAGCTGCGGGGGAGACGGGGTGGTAGAGGTCAGCACATGGTAGTGGTAGGAGTGGTAAACAGCTGCCGGGTACATGCAACACACTGGTGCCATGCCATGCAGTGGTTTGCATGCCACCACTCAGCAAGGTGCATGCAAAACAATGCAGTGTGTTGCATGCACCTTGCTGAGTGCTAGCCTGTTTTTCAGGCAGGGTACGGTATCCAAGAATCCGGCTTGAACTCCTTCCTAGTAGCTGTATTGTGAACAATCACCGTGGTCCTCACTAGGTGACTGGCAACCCCTTGCTATCAGCTGTGCCCGCCTGCAAGTGGCTGCTGAGTAAGGTATGTGGGCGTGCTTTGGACTTACTTGATGATGTGGATATCTTGCGCGGGGGTGGCGCGCGCTTGCGCGGCGGAGGCTTGCGCGGCGGAGGCTTGCGCGGCGGAGGCTTGCGCGCGCCCTTTGGCGGCGGCTTGGGCAAAGCCCCTTGCACGCTCCATGGGCACGTCACCACCACTGTCATCAGCACTGCGGGGAGCACAGCACAGTTGGCAAGGGAGATAGCGACCAGTGGTTTGACGGGTGCTAACTACCATTCCAGTTTGATACGCCAGTGCAAATTGCTGCAGGTGAAAGCATGTACTAGCCAATTTTCGACTTACAAACGACCTTTTGAGGTCCCCATGCCGGTACTAAACCCTAAAATAAAAACTCTTAACTGGTGCTGGGAGTGGGTACGTACTGACGTAGGCATGATGCTCGTGTGGGACATGCGTTGCAGGTGTAAGGCATGGTTCCCCAATTCATCAACAACATGTTTCGGTTCCCCAAGCCTCAGCAGGGGGAGGTGCTGTGCGCATGCGCAGTCCGCTGAAAGATGACTACCAACTGCAACATCTCCAAGTGATAGGTTGGTTGTGCGGCACTTACTTCCACGAGCGCACTCCTTTCCTTGCGAGCTGGTGAAGAAATACTGCAGGGAATGGAGAAGCAGGCAAGGTCAGTAGCGGTTGCCAGGTGGCATGGTTTGTGGCATGCTACTTAGACCATCAGAGCTTGCCAAATAGCACTCAGGGCAAGCACAACAATGGCCTCAACACTGTGCACCACCAGGGATGTATAGGAATACTGGTGACACTGCAAGACTTGGAAGTGCACTGCACAGGCAAGGCGTGAGCAGACACACCATCAGAACTGGTATGTGCACTCACAGAACACAGGACACAACTATGGCGCAGGCTGGTGCAAGGCCGACTGCCCAACTGGTTGTACTGCTGCAATGCAAGTATTTGAAGTGACATCCATCAATACACAGATCACTAGGTGGCCAGGTGGCATGCATGTCAAGCTTTCACATAGCTGTACACCAGTGGGACCCAAATGCCCTGCAATGTAAGGCACTCACCACTCCCTGTGTTGGGAAGGAGAGTAGGTAGCTGCCCGTCTTGCTGGGCCTGGCCAGCATCCGTGGCAGGGCTGCCTTGATCCCAAAGTTGGCTGGGCAGCTATGGCTGGGCAGTCGCCATACGTCCCGGTTCACCTTTTGCTCAGACCACTGCACTGCAATCTGGCTGCCGCACTTGAGCTCTATTTTCCTCAGGGATGCCGCGTTGGCGGGGCTCCATTGGTACACTTTGGGGCCTGCAGCGCAACGCCAAAACGCTGTTCAGCACGGCGGGCTGGGAGGCTATGAAACGCAGGTGGAAGGTTGTCCCCAGGCTGGCAAAGCTCACCTTTACCGTCCACGAGACGAGCAAGCAGCGCCACCTGTATCAGTACCGAGGCGACTTGGTTTGCGGAGACGCTCATTGTTGCCACTGCACTGGAGTTATGAAGGGCGCCCATGAGGCCCTGGTCTAGCCCCACTCGCTGGGACCCACGAGTTTTCAACCCCGCTCTGCCCTTGGTGGGCAACAACACCCACTTGGACAACGTATGTCACAGGAGGCAACCTTCCTTTTTCGAGTGAGCCCAATCAGGGCGCCAGAACCACCAGGCTGAGCGTGGTTTGCACTCTGTATGTAGTAGAAGGCGAGCGCTGGCCAACAACGGTACTGGACTACCGTATAACGGTGAACGAGAACCAGTCTATTAACATGAACAGTACAAACACTGCTGACTGGTGGCAGACAGCCTTTTACGGAGCTTCAACGGGTGTGTGCACGTTTGGCGGCATGCACGATTCAATATTAGGCGAGTACTCAGCTAGGTGAAACGCAGCGGTTAGTTAGGACACCAACAAACCTCGCAACCTTTCTAGTCCACTCCTATGGTCAAAGCTAGTTGAACAGAAGTGTTTATCTGGCGGTGAGAGGAGCTTTAACGCTGAAGTTTGAAGTTGGAAGCCAGGTGTCGCCTGGGACCAGCGGCCCGCCCGCGGCTGTAGGTGGCCGCGCAAGGTGGCAGGCCGCCGTTTAGGCCGTTCAGTACCAGTGGTTTCAGAGTCCCTGCACTGGGTGGGCCACCCTCCCGGGAACATGTTTGGCCAAGGAAAGTCACAGGGGGAGGGATAAGGCACAACCAGTTCTAGAGTCTGGCAGCCGAGTTCACAACTCTGTTGCAATTCCAAAGTGTTGAAACATTTTGATTTGGTTACACCGTGACCAAATTGCATTGAATGTCCATCAACGGTTCCACCAATCAATCAACTAGTTGCTCCAAGGTGGCGATTCATGAAGAGAAACATAGGCTAACATAACGTTTAGAAGCCAACGGCTGGCGCCAAGTATGACAGAGCGGGAATTGTTGGCGTTATTGCTGCAAAAGGAAAAACTGCACCACCAAGGAGGCGGCTTAAATATTTATGTACACTAGTTCACCAACAGATACTACTCACTTCACACAATGAAAGCCTCGGGGTTGACCCACAAAAGGAACACAGCAGGGAAATGCGGACTGATCCCTAAACCCTAAACCTGATCATACTGTGTTCAGATGCACCCCCGTTATTGCACGCCACTATTTGCACACGGCAGCAGAAAGCACAGTCCGCTATACAGCTGACAAATCACCGATAAGAGCTGCTGCTGTCCAACCACCCACACACCAGGCAATGCTGCCATGGGCATGGTCCCCTCCGAGACACATAGCTCTTCACTCCTCGGTCACAGCCCCCCCCCACAGCACGCTGAATCGACCCTACATCCTTGTGCTCGTCTAACCCCTCAGCACCAGCACCGGTTGCTTGCAGTGGTGGGTGGCGTACTTGGTGACCGAGCCCAGGAAGAACTCCTTGATGGCGCCCTTGTTGTGGCTGGCCATCACCACGCTCACGGCGTTGATGGCCTCCGCCCGCTTGCAGATGACCTCCCCGATGGAGTCGTTGTCGGTCAGGAAGCGCACGATCTCAACCTTGAAGGGCACGCCGGCAGCCTCCACCAGGGGCACAAAGCGCTTGGCCAGGAACTGCTTGGCGTCCTCGATCTACAGGGGGGGGCGCGGGGGGGATGGGGTGAGAGGAGACTGGGAGGGGGGAGGGGAGGTGCTAGCAGGGGGACTATAATAGGAGTATTCTAGTCTCCATGGTGGTAGAGTGAGAGGAGACTAGCAGGGGAAAGGAGGGTGAGCTGATGACAATATGGGTGGACTGGCTTGCGTGGGTGGTGTAAGAAAGCGAGTGCTTGGCATCGCCCTGCTTCTTCTGTGGGTCCGAACAGCCACGCCAGGCCCAGACAGAAGAACTCGAGGCACAAGTTACCCAAACAGTGCGACAGAGTCTGCCCACACGGCAGTTGCTAGACAAGGAGGCCTAAGCACGCACATGCTGCTGGTCTTCCTTTGGGTCGGGGTCAACGGTCACGATGCCCTCGATGCCAGTGTAGCCGGCCACCACTTGAGGCATGGGGATGGGGATGACGTGGAAGAAGTGGAATTCATCGCCTGCAGAGGTGTCACTGTAAGTTGGTACTGGTGCTGCTACTGATATCACAGCCAAGGGCTTCTAGACTAGAAGCTTCCACTACAGGCTTCCACTGGCACTGGCCACACGTGCGCTCGCACAGACAGCAACAGGGGGTGACTCATATTGCGACATTCTGCAGCTAGTGTGGCCTGCTGAACACAGGCGCTGACCATCAAGGCAAGTACACAAACAGTGGTTGCACAGCAGGGTATTTTTAGCTCACCGTCTCGGTACAGGTTCTTGATAGCCCAGTCACACGCCCTCTCAGAAGCCTGCAAACACAGACACGAGGTGTGATTCCAACGGTACAAAGACGTCTCAACTGGGCACACAAACAAGAGCACCGAGACCAAGAGCAGGGGTGGGCTTACATCGGAGTCATCCACCGCGACAAGGATGTTGCGCTGCTTCATTACTGGGGTCTGGGTTTCGGTTGTTGCTCCGCTTCCGTTCATCTTAACACCTGGACGGCAGGCATTTTCAGGCAAGTTGTGGGCTGCTGTAAAAAGGGTTACGACTACTGTGCAACTACCGACAGGACCTCGAGATGGCGGCAAAATTCCGTGCATGCAAACCCAGTTGAACCCTGCAAGCAGCTAGGGCACCAGCTTGACAGCGAGACTTGAGATTATCCCGTTCAAGTTTGCCAACGTGGGTTTCCCAAAGCACAGCAGGTCGTAACGGCACACGGTTCCTTCCGGTTACGTGACACATGCATATGCGCCCACCCCTCACCTGAACGACGACGCCTTGGGTGCGACTCCAGGTAGTAGACGGTGATAGTCAGGGTTGCCGGAAGCAACTGGTAGTGCAATATGTCGTCAAGGGCTACCGCTGGGCTTTCCCCTTGAGATGGGTGTTCTTTGGGCACACACCTTGATGGTCTCTTTCCCGATGTGTACAAGGTTTACTTGGTTCCAAAGCTTGTTCAGCAAAACAGTTGGTTGGTTCACTCAAGTGGTCCGCGATATCAGTTGTGGTGGATGTGAGCATGTTCAGCTTGCCTTTATAGCTCTGTTTCCTGAGGCACGTCGCCTCCCGTAAAAAATTCTCGCAATCTCCGAAACCTGACCTGGCAAGCGGCCCATTGAGCGGCAGGCGGCTCCACACGGTTGGCCATCCCCCATCTGGCAGTAAGGGTTTAGGGTAAATTGTTAGGGTAAAAGGCATAAAAGGCGTAATTCCTGTTAATAAATGGCGGTCATGCACACCACGCACTGGGCGTCAACGGATCCCAAAATTGTGACACCAGCGGCCCGGTTTGCATGCACGGTCCGCTACTGCCCATGACGTGCCTTCATCTATTGGCTTCAAGTTGCCAACCGTTGTGATGCGCATAGGGAAAAGCACCGGCGGCGCGGCGTGTGGTTGGCACCCTTCCAGATAATTGGCATCGTTTGCTGCCTCTCCTTAAAGTGTTCCAATGCACAGCCTATTATCAACAGAGGCAGCATGCATTGCATGTTGCTCCCCAGGCCTACGGCCTTCTAAAACGGGGTTTTGCCAGTTGCACAGAAAGAACGTGGTTCATTCACTCATGTCCAGACCATGCCTGGTTCCTCCACCCCATCCCCACGGGGAGCGCCACCGTAACCCCCTCACTGCCGATGCCAGTACTGCATGTCAGGCAAGATGCCAGCCGGCACACCCCCGCCACCACCCAAGCCTTGACCCCCCCCACTCCCCCCCCCGCTACCCACACCAAGGCCAGGCGGAAGCTCCTCTGCATCCATGTCACTCTCTGACCTTTTCAGCGGTATTTTACTAACCCCATGGCCCCATCCCTGGGACATCAAACCCGCGCCCTGCAGCTGCGCCGCGGAGGAAAACCCTTGCCCAGGGTTCCCGCCCCCGCCCTGCAGTTGCGCCGTGGTGGAAAACCCTTGGCTAGGGTGCCCGTCCGCCAACTGCCCGCCATACTGCCCCTGTGGCGCCCTCCCATTCCCCCCTTGCGCCCCCTCCCCATACCCACTCATATACCCCCCTTGTGCCCCGGGCATGAAGCCCCTGGCGTTCCCGGCATAGGTGGGGGAGTAGGTCAGTGCGTCGCCGCCAACCTGCGCGCCGCCACCTGGCATCTGCTTCTGCGTTAACCCAGGTGGCATTTGCTGCTGTGTGCCACCCCCTAGCGTGTGCTGCTGTGCCCCGCCACCCGGCATGTGGTGATGCTGCACGCTACCTTGCATGCCGCTACCTTGCATGTGGTGCTGCGCGTTGCCACCTGGCATCTGCTGCTGAGCACCCAACATGTGCTGCTGCTGCTGCTGCATGCCGCCTTGCATGTGCTGCTCTGCGCTGCCACCTGGCATGTGTTGCTGCATGCCGCCACCTGGCATGTGTTGCTGCTGGCCGCCACCTGCCATGTGCTGTTGTAGTAAACCAGGTGGCACTTGCTGCTGTGGACTGTTACCTGACACATGCTGCTGTGCGCCCCCTCCTGGCATGTGCTGTTGCGTCAAACCAGGTGGCAATTGTCGCTGTGCACCGCCACCTGGCAGTTGATGCTGCATGCTGCAGTGCGCACCGCTGCCTTGCAAAACTCCACCTGGCATGTGCTGCTGCTGTGGGCCTCCACCTGGCATATGCTGTGCGCCACCACCTGACATGTTATGCTCCTGTTGGCTGCCACCTGGCATGTACTGCTGCAGCACGCTGCCACCTGGCATGTGCTGATGCATGCTGTCTTGCGCGCCCCCACCTGCCACATGTTGCTGCATGCCGCCAAGGGGGGGTGGTAGGCTGACTGGCGGCAGCGCCGGTGGTGGTGGTGGTGGTGGTGCGCCAGCAGATGGCACGTGAGACGCGCCGCCATTGGCCGCCTGGCGCTGCAGGTGGGGGGGCAGCGTGTGGTGCTGGTGCTGATGCGGCTGTGGGTCGTGTTGGTGCTGGTGGGGTGGCTGTGGCTGTGGCTGTGGGTCGTGCTGGTGGGTGTGGTGATGACTGGGTGGCTCATGGTGGTGAGGCTGGTGGTGGGGCTGGCTGGCCCCTCCTGTGTGGCTACTAACCGCAAAGGCGCTGTTGGAAGCGGGCTGTGGTTGAGGAGACTGCAAACCCTCGTTAGGGTTTTCACCAGGGAAAGGGCTTTCACCCCCTTGCCGCGAAGAAAAGCCATCCGGACGGTTCCTGCGCGCCTTGAGTACCCGCCGCTCGCGAGGCACCGCCAAAGGGTTGGTGTCGGGTGCCGGGGGGGGCGAAGGGTCCCTGCACAAGTTTGCACATTTTCGAGGGTCTGACCAGCGATGTGCAAAATTTTAGGAATTCGGCCATCCTTGTGCAAACGTTCAGGGGCCCTGTCAGCATTGTGCAAAGCACATGTGAGGTGTCTGTCCATGTCTGGTGTTCAGGTGTGTGGGGGGGATCCGAGGTGCGAAGAATTGTAAGATGAGGGTATGTGTCAGGCTGGAATGGACGTCATAAATTCCCCGTGTGTAAATTATTCATACAGAGAAGACCAGTATACCCTGTAAATTACCCGATCTCGTATATCAACCATTATGTGTATGTGTGTCCACTTGAATGGATGCCGTAGTGGGCCATGCATGGGTGCAGCGATAGGGCCCATCCTCTGCATACATGGTGCAAAATGGGGAGCTCACATGGGTGTAATGTGCACTATCGCAAATTCGGCTGTGGAATGGATGATGTAGCAACAGAGGGAGTCGGCTGGTCCAAATGAATTGGTGCGGCAGTAGGTGATGCGATGGTGCAGGGATAGGGCCCACCCTTGTATACATGTGGACATGTGCGGAGCTCACCTGGGGGGTGCAGGGGGAGTGGGCTGGTCCAGCCACCTTGAAAGCGTGAATGTGGAGGCGCCCCCACCCTCAGAAGCGCCTGACGCGGCCCCCTTGGCCAGCGCATGGAGGCCTGCGCGCAGGGGGAGGGGATCACACGTGCCTTGTCGGTACACCCTCGCCACAGGGTTTCAGGGTGCATGTTTAGGATTTAGGGTCTAGTGGCTGGGGTTCAGGGAGGGGAAACCAGCCTGGCGGTAACCCCTTGCTAGGTTTCAGGGACGTATTGGTACTCCCTTGGCTAGGGTTAAAGGGAAGAGACCGGCCAGTCAGTGCCAGTCACTGTACAGAGTAAAAATCAAGAATGTATCCATGCTTGCAACCAGTCGACCAGCCTTCCCGATCGCCAGGGGAGCGTGCGTACCAGCGTAGGGTGAAGGGGCGGGGTCCTGACCACCAGTGCTCTTCCTCCTCTTGACCACGCTGTCATCCGCCCCTGGCGCCTCGCCCCTGCCCTGGTTGGAGTAGCCCACCCTGAGGGTGCGGTCAAACAGTCGCACGTTGTCGCTCAGCAGCGCATGTGCGTACTTGGCGGATTCCTGGGCAGGCAACTCAAGGTCAGCGGTTGTCGTTTAGTGACACCACACAAACTTCAGCACTGTTACTGTAGTATAGTGTACATGCATGGCATTTTAGATGGCCATCAAGTTTGTCTATGGAGCGCCAGATCGAGGACTTCCTCATGGCCTACCAATGCCTTCTGCCCCTATTCAACTGTCCCGTCCACCCAAGATACAAACCCTGGTGTAGGGTTTCCACACTCACCAGGTCATGGAACTGCACAAAGCCAAAGCCCTTGGACACGCCCTCGCCATCCTTGGGGATGCTGACACGCGCTACTGGGCCGGCCTGCGTGGGAAGGGTATAGGGTGTAATGTTAAGGGTTTAGGGAAGGTGCCGGCGTGCATGGGATACTCACACGCGCTGCTGGGCCGGCCTGCATGGGAAGGGGTGCAGGATGAGGGAGCGTGTCAGCCCTCATATGAAGGGTATTAGGGTGAAATGTTTAGGGTTTGGGGTTTAGGGTTTAGGGGTCGAGATGAGTGGGAAGGGGTTCATGGAAGGAGCGGACACCATTTGCCGTTACTGGTTGGCCATTATATTGAAAAGAAAGGATTTTGGAGGACCTTCAACAGTTGCTGCCATGACTTGGGGGGGGGGGATATGGTTGCTGCGATTGGTCCTAAGCGTGAACTGAGCATCGACCTTGTGTTGTGGCAAAGAAAAGGATAGTAAGATAACGCAAACATGCTGCACAGTCACACCATACTGAATTGCGTGCATATAAACATTACATGCATGTGACACCCATATGCATGCATATAAAAGGCACATGCACCTGGAGGAACCCCAGTATATTCCGGAACATCCCACCCGTTCCCAAGCAGAAATACCCTACGAAAGGAGAAAAAACACCTCCACCCCCTGCCGTTACCTGGAAGCAGACCTCGTACAGCAGCCGCTTGGTGACCTTGGCGGGCAGGTTGCCCATGAACAGGGTGTCGGTGGGGTCCTGTTTGCCAGCCATGGGAAACACTTTCTCTCTTCTCAGCGCTTGTCACCGGTGTCAGTGTGCTGCTGCAGTCGTCGCATCGCAGTCAAAGTGGGCAGGAGTCTACTGTAGGTTTTCTACACGACGTATTGCTGCGCAGTAGAGCTATTGCTATTCTTGTTGTAATACATTTTGTACCTGTCGTTGAACACCAGGGTTGTGCTTTCTGGTTGTTCTAAAGGCCAACCTTAGACGTCCAAAACGTAAAAAAATAGCTGATTTGAAGGTGTTACAAAAAAGAATACATTTTGGTCTTTACCCTTACTTACTTATCGAAATACACTTGCGCATGTAAACAGGCTGACAACAGGTGCGTTTTTGCCACAGATCCTTTGCCACGCATATACATGTGTGCTTGGTGGTGCACCTGTGGCATGTGACATGCATGTGCAGTGCCATGGCTTAAGGAAAAAATATTCTGGCTACCTTTTCCAAAGGGTTTTATTTCCGGGGTAGGGAGCGTGGTGGTGGTGTGGCAAAATTGTTGAAACCAGTGCTGCGAATGGAATTAAATGTCTGCAGCGTCGACTGTAGAGAAGCTGCGGAGGACAAACCCACTGTCGACACCCAACAACTGAGGAAATGCAAGCACCGCCAAGTGCCTAAGACGCCGCCCAAGCTGAGCAGGTGGCACTCAACCAAGCAACCAACAAGACGCATTGAGCTGCAGCCAACATGGTTCAATATGCACTGTTCAATTATTTGTCGTCCAGAGTTCCTCTATCCGATACAGTGCTGTGCTGCCACAAGCCCCTTCTGCTTCCCAGACCAGCAAAAATGCCATCACACTGCCGGGGCATGTTCCCTTGCCATTGCACTCCCGTAGCTGACAGCCCCCGTTCCATTCATCCCCACACAATACCACCGCTGCAGGCATCCGCCACTGCCGCTGCAGGCCCCCCTTCAATCCCAGCACCGTGCCCCACTGCATGCCCCCCCCGACCCCTCCCCCACCCCACGCACAGACGCACACACTCTTCAAACCCTTGCGTGGGGTTCTTGCAACGCCGCACAGTCCCCCGCTGGTGACGCCCATGGAAAACCCTTGTGTAGGGGTATTTGAACCCCTGCCCCTGGTGCGCTATCATTCATGGTGGTGGTGGTGGATTGTGTGTGGGATGGGCTTGCGGGAGTAGTAGGCATCAAGTGCACAGATGAAGGTCATTCCTGCAGGGGCGGAGGTAGCACTAAGAGTACACACAATGGGTACTGCTACAGGGGTGGGGGAGGGGAGGGGGAGGGGTGGGGAATACAAGCACTGCATGAGTTGGTGGGGTTTAAACCAATTGGATATACTATGGATACGTAAGTAGGGTGATTGTATGGATGAATAGCAATCCTTCACAGGGGGATCAACAGTGACTCGCAATCTGAATACGGTAGCAATCCTTATGGATCCCTTCCCTGGAGCCAGCACTACTTGGTATGGCACACAGGATTTAGGATATGAAGGGTTTTAGGGTTTCAAGCTCCCTTGCACACCGACCATGACTACAGTAGTGACCAAACGAACCCCAGCACACACAGGTTGGTAGGATTTTAGGGTTCCCCTGCGCACCCACCATGACTTCTGAGCCAAAAATGCGCAACAGACACAGGGTTATAGGGTATTAGGGTTCAGGGTGTGTAGGGTGCTAGGGTTTCCTGCGCACCGATCATGACCAGTGAGCCAAAGAAGCCCCCCACGATTGCCAGCTCCGACCACTGCTGCTCCTTGTGCAGGTATTCGTAGCCACGCCACATGCGGTACGGGAGGCTGCGGGTGGGGAAGCGGGGCAGGTTAGTTATGCAGCGAGGCGCCACAGCTCGTGTGCGTGCATATGCACATACTATACACGTAAGTAATTCCATGTACATTGCAAGGCACGCGTGTAACGCAGATTACAATGTCCGTGATGCATATAGGCAGGCCTGCGTGCATTACCAACAGGCATATCAGGCATACAAACAGGCCCGCAGCAGAAAGGAGGCTCTGAGCGATGCACTCTGGGGCACAGGGGGAGGCAGCTCAACAGGCTGCTGCTGGTAGCATTGCCAGTGACTCCACCCTCCCCAGCACCTCCCACTCTCCACCCCTTGCCAACCATTCTTGGAGATGGGTCAAGTCCTGTGACAAAACCCAGAACCCCCCCCCCCCCCCGCCCACCTGTACCCCACCCCGATTGCCCTGCCCAGCATTGTGTTTGGGCTCTTGAGCAGCGGCTGCGGCTTGGTGTGGATGTAGTCACTGATGGCGTAGGAGGACATCTGGGGGAGCAGGGGGGTAACACTTAGGCCCTTAATTAGGGTGTAACATCGAGCAAGATATGTAGTTTTGAACTGCATGTAGTCGCTGAAGGCATAGGAGGATGTATGCAGGGGGAAACGGTACACGAGGGAGGCAGGGAACGCGCAGTGAGGTGGAAGGGTGGAGGGCTTAATTAGGAGGCAGTGAGTGAGGTGGAGTGGCAAATACTTTTGGGGCACATGCGTGAAGAAAGGGGCGGTGGTGATGGGGTGGACGGGCGGTGGACGGCTTGGGGTAGGTGAAAAACTGGGCAGGCGATTGACTCATCTCGATTGTGGGAGTGCCGTGCTCATGTGGCGTGTGGTGGAGCTGAATGGTGCGCATTCACCCAGGCATATCTATGATGCACCTCCCGGATGTACATTCGTGCATCTATCCAATGGGGCTATGCACATGTACACATGCACGTGCCACGTCCCCCTTCACATTATAAAAGCACCAGTAATCTAGGGTATACCACCAAATTTGAAGGGTTTGGCCTGGAGGTTCCGGAACCTTTTCCAGCGCGTGCGCCCCCTCATACGCAAACGTGACACCCTTCTTGAGGTGGTACACCAGCATTTTTTAGGGTTTACTGCAGGGATTCAGGGTTTCCTCTCACCCTTTCCAGCGTGCGCGCCCCCTCATATGCACGCGTGACCCCCTCCTTGAGGTGGTACACCGAGGGGTAGTACTCAACGCCAAAACGAGCGGGGATGACGCGCTCCGCTAGACCGTTCACCTGCGGGTGTGTGTGCATGCGGGGTGGGTGCGGGGGCGGTGGTCATGGGGAGGCATGTGGCAATTGGCAGAGCAGGTGAGTGAAGGGTGAATGACCTGGGCTAGGGCAATCAGTGCAGTAAAAACGGCTGAGTGGCCTTGGCCTAGGCCAAATGGCAAATCCAGCCTAGAATACGCACAGCCTACTGTAGACCCTAGGTCAATACTCACAAAATTCTAGAATATGGGTTTGGATACCAACCCTTACGCACCCTCTCCAAACCCCTGCTGCTGGGTTTTCACCACAACCCTTGGCTAGGGTCCACACCCTGCAGAAGGTTCCACCGCAACCCTTTGCTAGGGTTGCCCACCCACCTTTGCCACGAACACCTGCCCCTTGAGCTTTGTGGCCAGCTGCTCCCAAGCGGGAGCCATCTCCACGCAGTGGGGGCACCTGCAACATAGGGGGGCAGCAGTCAGGATAAGGGTCTCGCAGCTTGACGTGGATAGCACTATTTCTAACTATTAGAAACCATCAGGAGTGGGCTGTGCAGTCAGCTGACGGACCATCCCAACGAAGTGTCGCAAGTAGTCGGGATGTAACATGAGTGAGCCCACTGCAGCGTGCGTTGGGGTGCAACGCTGACCAGGAGTCGAGGGCACCTGTTAGGCACAGACGGCACATGCAGCAGAGCGTTTGTTCACTGTGGCTTTTGTGAAAATTCACCTGGGCATGGTTGGTGAGGGTGGCGGGTGCAGGAGGGCAAAGCACGCTGTCATATGCAGAGAATAAACCCCGCCCAAGGGTGTGAACTTGCTGTGTATTTCCGAGCTAGAACTAGGTCGCAATGGTGTTCCTTGGCATTGCACAAGCTACCCAGCCAAGCACCACCCGAGCCTGCAACAGGCGCTGGCAAAGGGTGCAGTGTGGCGCATGCCAGGTGTGGGGAAAACCCCTCAAACACTTGTGGACTTGCCTTGGAGAGAACACGTTGATCATCCACACCCCCTCCCTGGTATACTCGTCGAAGTTATCATCAGTAAGCACGATCACGTCGCTCTGCCCAGCCCCTGTTTTGTCCTGAACCTGGCTGGTCTGCAGGCTGGAGACTGCGCCATGGTGGGGCCGTGCAAGCAGGAATAGGCAGCAGAGTGAGAGTGGCAGCCCGGTTAGCCACGGCATTGCGCAAAGGATGGCGTTGCTGGCTGTGTGCTGTTAAGAGTATAGGTGAGGTGGTGTTGCTAGGCCCTGGTGTGCACTGAGTGTGGCCCTCTCACTAATTATCGCCACAAGGACGAAAGTGGTCCTATTATTCTGTCACCTGGAGCTGTCACGATGTGTTTTCAACTACAGTGATCTACCAGAGGTGTTTATTTGCAAACGAGGCGTACTGGTACAGCAATCTGCACGCTATATGCGTGCATGCATGCATGCATACATGAGGAACCTGACGACAACGACGCTGGGCGACTGGGTAATGAGTGTAGAGTATCTAGTTACGTGCTCAGAGTATCTAGTTACGTGCTCAGCAACCAAACTTATGTAACTCCCTCCGAGAAGTCAGGCCTGGTGTGTTTTGTGCTGGCAACGAGAGGTATTGTATTGTAAGTCAAGGAGTGAGCACTCGAGACTGCAGTAGGCTTATTGCCTCAGCGCACCAGTGGTATGATACTGACTTTTGAATGCTTAGGGAGGAAAAGCTTAGAATCTGCAACAGGGTGGTTGAACCTTGGGTTTGTTTGCTCTGTTATTGCCAATACCTCATTGGAGAGGACTGTAATCTGGCAACCGGGTCCCATCACATCGTGAAGGGCTAACCTTCAGGTGAGCCCCACTCACACGTCTGCAGTGTGTGTGGCATAGGGAGTATGACACAGCGACCTCTATCCTCCTATCAGTTGCAATAAACATATGCATGCATACAGCAACGTATACACATACAGCAGTGCGTGCACAACAGCCAACACACACTGACACCAACCTGCAACAACCACACTGTTCTTTGGCTTTCTTGCAAAGCAACATCCATAATACATGACGTGTACCTTCTGGAAACTGCGTCAAGTGCCTGTCACATAGGAGGGGCTGGGTGTCTTGGCAGGTGTCTGCCATGTACACCACAGTGCATGACTTCGCCACTGCAAGCACGTCAGCCACCTTGAACCAAGTGTGCTGTGCAGGTGGTCTTAGCAACACCTGTCTTTCACGCCACCACCTACTTGCACCCTGTAGCCACCCACCGTCCACATGGCTGATCAGCTAGTACTCGTGGCCTGCCAGCCCCCCTCCCCTCCTCTGCCAGAGGCTCGAGGGTCAGCCAACATCCACTCGCTGCCAGAGCCCATCCTGCAGGAGGTGCTGGGGTGGCTGCCTGTGGAGGAGCGTGTGCGCGCCCAGGCGGTGTGCAGGCGCTGGCGGCCGGCCCTGCAGGGACCGAGCGCGGCATGGCGGAGGGTGGCTTGGCCTTGGTCCCTGGATACCCCCACTGCAAACCCAGCCAGCCATTATGAGTACGTCAGGGTTTGGCAAGACCTGTTTGTGCGCTTCCTGACACGCGGGCTTCTCCCGTATGGCGATGGTAGGAAGGTCCAACCCAGTAGCAGCGGGGTAACCAACAGTGGAGGCAGCTGCTATTTGCCAATGCAGCCAAGACTGGCCCACACCAGCCACTTCGTCCTCGGTGGAAGGCCCTTCACCATCCCAACCCAGCAAGCACGCATCATTTCAGCAGTCAGCTCAAAGCACCTGCAATCTATCAGAGGTCTCGGTCTGTTCAGCTCGTGACGAAGAAGAGCGTGCCTCCCCAGTGAAGTTTGTGAGCGCCCTGGGGGCCCTCACCAGCCTGCGCTCGCTGGACGTGTAGTGGACAGTGTGGGGCAGTGACCGCGTGGCGCATGCTGTCGCTGTTGACAAAGCAATCAGCGCACTCACCTTCCTTCACACTTAGGCTTTGAAGCTGAGCTTGGTGTGGGTGGATGCATGCTGGCTCGCCGCCCTCAAGGCAGCTGTGGGTGCACTGTCCAGCCTGCCGCTCCTGACCTGCTTGGAGATGTTGTATGATTCCATCGGCAATACTGACTGGCACTCACTACCTTTCATCCCACCACTGGCCAGCGTTTCAGTCCTCCGGCTCCTTGTTTCTGGCAGACATAACTGGCCAACCACTGTGGCCAACGGGTGGCTGGCAGCCCTTGGAGACATGCCTCAGCTCAGCAACCTGACCATTGGGATAAGATGTCATGGCATGCCTCAGCTCCTAGTGTTGTCCACCATCACGCCTCTCACAGGCCTTGTGCTTTTTATGTCCAAAAATCCGGCTGTGAGGTACGGAACCAATGTATGTACGCCACTGCAGCTCCCTTCCCTTGAGCTCCCAGTCTCCCTTAGGGCATTGACCATCAAATGGGAGCACATGGCACCCAGCATGCCCCAGCTGCCCCTGGCGTTGCAGCCGCTCACCCAGCTCACCCGCCTGCACATGCCTGTGTACCCTGGCATGGATCTCCAAGGGGCGCTTGCTGGTCTGGTGCAGCTGGAGGAGCTGCACCTGGATGATGAATGCTGTCTGTATATTGAAGACAGGCATGCGGCGACGTTCACCCTGCCCCTCCTGCCAAGGCTGCGCTCGCTGTGCCTGGGGTCCCACCGCGAGGCGTCCTATGAGGGGGTGTTGGACCTCTGGCTGCCAGAAAACGCGCCAATGCCCTCCATCAAAGTGACTTCAAGTGCTTGGCGGGACAATTAAGTACATATTATTGACAGGGGGGTATGCTTGGCTGACAGCAAAGTAAGGGTGACAATGAGGGGCACGTCTTGACTGTGTTGCACCTTTGGCTGGATCAAAGCTAGCAGACATGGGGTCCCGGGGACAGTATCACATGGAAATTTCTTGCATGAATTCCATTAAATGTGGTGGTAGGCAGTAAGGAGTAGGTGAGTGCACATGTTGCGGCAATGTGCACGTGGCTGGAAGTAGAAGTTCTTGGGTTGTGGTGATGATGTGGTATTTGATTTCCTGGAATGGTTGCATGAAAGGGGATGTCACAGCTGCACAGAGATTCTTGGGCGTGAGTATGGTGAAACTCATTGATTGGCAAGTATTCCTTTTCTTTACGAATGTGGTGCCTCAGCGGCTTGTCGCTCGTTTTATACCGCTTAGGGTGTAGGGTGCACGTTGACTTCCTTGCAAAATCCATTATTACGACCACCATTGCAATTGCGCGCAATGGAGCGAGCTTCGAGCTTCTGCCAATGTAAACCTTGAGCAGCGTGAGAAAATTGCCAGCCCATGATCTGTTGATGGACAGAGGCAGTCCCTCTCAGAGTGTGACATGCTCAACCATTCAGTGAGTGACAATTCATTCAACTCTGTTATAAGCAAAATAGTATATAAATAAAATTAAACCCTAATCATTCCTAAGAAAGAAATTTGGGGGAAACTTTCAGGGGCGGTATCATAAATACTGCCAAATATTGGCAGGTACGGCAAGATCTAGGCCTACACTGCGACACGGCGACCGATATCGTCCATAAGACTTAATTGTGGACCTCCGCTGGTATGCGCCACAACCTTTTCCTGTGCACCCATCGGTTGCCAGGGTCTTGTTGCAAACCTGTGCTGGGTAACGACGTGACTGGTGAAAAACTGAGCCTTTTTCTAAAGAAGGCTCAGGTGGGTACAGCTGGAGCACCCATCTGGTTCCAAAGTACAGGAAGGGGAAGAGCTGTGCACTGATCGGAGCCCAATCGTGTCTGTGAAGTATACTTATCTCCCAGGTAAGCCCAGTTTCATACTTCGGCATGCATGCATGTATGCCCACAAGCATTGCAGACCTTTCGCCCTGCGACAGCCCTGCCACTGCTTCAACGTGTGATTGAGACAATGAACTAATTTACACCACCTGGGTGCTTTGGCTCAATCTGCGATGAGCATTGAACTGGTTTCAACGATGCACATTTGCCAACTATGCACCACCAACCTTGGCCCCACTGTGTGCAGGTGCTGAACCCACAGCCTCCAAGCCAATAACCCACTTGCATTCCCAAGTCATACACACCATGTATGGCCCGCGAGTACGCTTCCCCTTCAACTCCCTGCCAGAGCCCATCCTGCAGGAGGTGCTAGGGTGGCTGCCTGTGGAGGAGCGTGTGCGCGCCTAGTGGTATGCAGGCGCTGGAATGAGGCCCTGCAGGGGCCCAGCGCTGCATGGCAGAGCATTTTATTGCCTGCTGCCCTGTCAAACACTCCTAATATGGAGCAGCTGGTCGCGTTCCTGGCAGGCGGGCGGGGCACAGATCCCTCTTCCCCTGGCGATTGCACAAAGGTCCAATTCAACAACAACGTGGCTGCTCAGCCCAGCAGCCATGCTGCAGCCTTCATATCATTCATAAGCAAGCTGCTTATTGGCGATGGAAGGCAGGTGCAGCCCAGCAGCAGCGGGGCTACTCACCCCAGTACCAGTGGCAGGGGCCTCGGGGCAGCTCAGCCAAGGTTGACCCACCTTGACCTGAACCGGGTTGCAGCGCCGCACCCCTTTCTACAAGCAGCCAGCTTGAAGCACCTGCATTCCCTGAAGGGCCTATTTCTAACCCCCCTGGGCGCGGCCACCATGATGCCCGCTGTGATGGTGTTGGGGGGTTCTTACCAGCCTGCACACGCTGGTCCTCACCTGGGAACTCGATGGGAGCACAAACGACAGGGCAAAGGCTAGCGGCTTTGCAAGCGCAGTCAGCGCGCTCACTGCCCTTCAAAACCTGGGATTGGAGCTGCACATGAAGCGGGTGGATGACCTCTCCTTGGGTGCCATGGCAGCAGCAGTTGGGGCACTGTCCAGCCTGCAGCTCTTGACCTGCTTGAATTTAGGTCTTCGATCCCCCGGGAGTGATAAATGGTACTCACCGCCTTGGTCCCCGCCCCTTGCCAGCCTTTTGAGTTCTCCGCATGAGCGTTTCTGGTGCTCCCTGGCCAAGGGCTATGGGTCATGGGTGGCTGTCAGCGCTTGAGCACATGCCTCAACTGTGCCACATGACCCTGACACTAAGATCTGAAGGCATGCCCAAGCTGCTCCAGCTATCCAATGTCACTGCCCTCACCGACCTTATGCTTTTTTTGCTTCGTCACGATGTGCGAAGCCATGAGATATTGCAGCTCCCTTCTGCCAGGGACAGGCTGCTACGGGAAGCTGCACGAGGCTTACTGGAAATTATTAATTGTTGTATCATCATCCCCATTGGCTTACTGGAAATTATTAATTGTTGTATCATCATCCCCATTGGTCGATCAATCTGAAGGGTTAAATTTGTTGGGCTACCAGTCTCCCTTGGGGCGTTGACCATCTATTTGAATGAATTTTCAACCAGCATGCCCCAGCTGCCCCTGGCGTTGCAGCCGCTCACCCAGCTCACGCGCCTGCACATGCCAGTCGCCCTTGGGTTGGATCTCCGAGGGGCCCTTGCTGGCCTGACGCAACTGGAGGAGCTGCACCTGGATGATGCATACAGAGACACGGCATTATCCAGAAGCAAGGTCGCCACAACGTTCAGCCTGCCCCCGCTACCAAGGCTGCGCTCACTCCCCCTGGGAATCAACCCCAGGGCGCCTTCTGAGTTGGAGCTGGACCTCTGGCTGCCAAAAATCATCCCAGCGCACTTCATCAAAGTGACCGAGAGCATTCAATGCGTTGCATGGAGACTTGTAAGGGGTTATTGTGATGCCGGAGTGTCGTTGAATGACTGCAAAGTAAAGGTGACCACGAGGGGCCCTTCTGGTTTGTTCTACACTATACGAGTGGGCCAAAACCAGCTGGCATGGGGTCTCGGGGACTATGAGATATCACATGGTCCTCTGGAATTTGCAGCCGTGATGCTAGACAATGCAGAGCAGGTGAGGGCAGAGGTTGAGGCAGTGCGCACTTGGTTGCAAACAGAAACCTTTGGGTTGGAATTGAACAGACATTGGGTTGGTCAATTATAAATGTATTGTTTACGGTGAAAATTTGTCAATTCCTCCTTTTTCCTCCTTTTTTTCGTACTTGTCTTATGAAAACAGATCCTCGGCGAGACGTGTGTGTTGGCCGGGGCAGCCCGGGGTATTGCTTATACATAAGAAAGGACTTTTTCCATGGACTTCTTTTATGACCACCATGCTCAGCCAGTGGCACTCCCGCGCCTGGGAGTTGCATCTGCGTGCAACGTTGTAAGAAGGGACTTGGCAGAATCTTGCGCTGTCAACGCACATCTTCCCATAGTATGTAATTGTTTGAAACGATTCCCAATGGGGCATGCTGCAGCTCGAGCTGGCTCAAAAAAAGCTTCACGCCCCGCGATGCGCCGCTGGGTTGGTACTAAAAGATAAGGCCTACTAGTGAACAGATGCATGATCTATGCCATCGGAAAACACTGCATTGGCATTGAGTGCTTTGTACATATGAAAAGTCAAGGATTCGAAATTAAAATAAATATATATTTATAACTATAGCTAGCGTTGGTTTTAATTGTGCGGGGAGCATCAAAGTTGTCATGATGAGGGTAGGAACCAGATATCCATCACATGTAAAGTTCCTGATATGTCAGTGGAAAACCACTTCAAATGTTAAGTGTCTTATAAACAAAAAGGAACTGACATTGCGTTGTTATTTTTTAGGGGAAAATAAAAAATAATGCAGGGCAGGAACCAGATGTATACCTATTCTAGTCCCCCTGGTATACACTTGCAAGTCGATGGCAAGAACTGGTAGGTTAAACCGCTTCCGATTATGTGCGCCATGACCTTTGGCCTTTGGTTTAAACGGGTGCAAGGGCCCTTGAAACACCAGCTGGTTGACTGTCTGTGGACCCCCCCGTCGCTTGGGCCCCCCCGTCGCTTGGTGCGAAGAAAGGTCAGGAAGGTAAACAGCTGACACAGCGCCGATTGAACAGCTAGAATCCCCCAGTTGGATTTCTATCGTGTCTTTTGAAGAGCCCAACCTCCAGCGCGGAGTCCAGGTGAGCCCAGTTTCAATGCCGACGAACGGCATGCATGCATGTGCTGTTCCGCCCCTCCAGTTTGTTCCCAGATTCAGCGGCCCTTTTGTTGCCTTCACTGATACTTTGATATTATAGGTAAATCTTTGAAGTGTCTGACAAATGGGAACCACCTTGCTTTAAAGTGCAGTGCTTGCTTTCATCTGCAGTGCACAAACCCCGCGATGCGGGAAACAACAAGTGACCCCAATTGTGCTGTGCAGGTGGCGAACACACAAGTCTTCCAAGCCACCATCCACTTGCAACCTCTCCCACCCACCATGGCAGACCAGTCAGTGCCCTTTCCCCTCCAGTCTCTGCCAGAGCCCATCCTGCAGGAGGTGCTGGGGTGGCTGCCTGTGGAGGAGCGTGTGCGCGACCAGCTGGTGTGCAAGCGCTGGCAGGAGGCCCTGCAGGGGCCCAGCGGCGCCTGGCGTAGCGTTAATTGCCCCGCATCAAGCAGGGAGGGCCTACAAGACCACCCCCGCCCTACAGAGCAGAACCAGTTCGCGGCGTTCATGGCAGGCAGTGGGGGCAACAACCCCCCTCCCTCAGGCATTGCCACCCAGGCCCAGACCAACAGCAGAGGAGCAAGTAGCCTAGGGCGATTTCAGCCAAGGTTGACCCACACCAGCCACCTTGACCTGAACCGGGTTGCAGTGCCATGCCCACTTCTGCAAGCCGCAAGCCCAGAGCACCTGCAGTCCTTGTCAGGGCTGTTTCTGAGCCCCCAAGGCTCCGCCACCATGCTACGTGTTGTGACAATGCTGGGTGACTTCGCCAGCCTGCGCTCACTGCGCCTCACGTGGATAATCGACGGGAGTACAAACAACAGGGCGAAGACAGTTGCCTTTGCCAAAGCACTCAGCGCGCTCACAAACCTTCAGAAGCTGGAAATAAGACTGCACGTGCGGGGTGTGGATGACCTCAGTGTTGGAGCACTGGCAGCAGCTGTGAGCGCACTTTACGGCTTGCAGCTCCTCTCTACCTTGGACATATACTTTTTGTCACCTGGCAGCCAAGCGTGGCTCTCACCGCCTTGCCTCCCGCCACTTGCCAGCCTGTCAACCCTCCGCATGAGCACTTCAGGTGCGCCCTGGCCAAGCGAAGTTGGTCACGGGTGGCTGGCAGACCTTGAGCACATGCCCCAGCTCAGCAACCTGACCATTGAGCTAGGGTCTGAAGACATGCCCAAGCTGCTCCCGCTGTCCAACATCACTGCCCTCACCAGCCTCACCATCTGCCTGGATCGTCACGATGTGCGAGGCCGGAATGCAGTGATGATCCCTGCCCTTGAGCTACCAGTCTCACTCGGGGCGTTGACCATCCAAGGGAAGCAAATGTCCCCCCAGATGCCCCAGCTTCCCATGGCGTTGCAGCCGCTCAACCAGCTCACGCGCCTGCACATGCCAGTCGCCTCAGGAATGGACCTCCAAGGGGCGCTTGCTGGCCTGACGCAACTGGAGGAGCTGTACCTGGATGATGCATACAGGGACACGGCGTCGTCCAGAAGCACGGCCACTACAACGTTTAGCCTCCCCCCGCTAACAAGGCTGCGCTCGCTTTCCTTGGGAATTAACCCTACGGTGGTTGCTGAATGGGTGCTGGACCTCTGGCTGCCAGAGAACATCCCATCACGCTTCATCAAAGTGGTCAAGAGCTCATTACGGGATCACAGGAGCTGGCTTCATGGCGAAGCTGCTTACACAGAGAGCAAATTGGCGGTGACGATGAGGGCCCCTTCTGGGTTGGCTTACACCGTTTGCGAGGGCCAACGCCAGCTTGCATGGGGTCCCGGGGACTTTGCCACATGTCATGATCCCATGGAGTTTGCAGCCGTGATGCTGGAAAATGCAGCGCAGATGAGGGCGGAGTTTGCAGCAGTGCGCGCCTGGTTGGACACGGAAACATTTGGGTTGGAGTGAAGGGGGGTGGGCAGCACAATGTGTACTGTGAGCCGTGTAGTTGATACCATATGGTTCTACTGCAGAGTGGCATTGTAGATTGGCATTGTGATCGCTATGGCTGGGGCCAACGGCGGTTGCTAGAACTTTTTATACACACAAAAATGTTGCACGATTTATTTCCATTCATAATAACTGTATTTTTGTATGATATTTTACAGGCAGTATATGACGTGCACAAGCCAGAACAGTTTGGAACCATTTCATTCTGTTGCAGCGATAATTGTGAAATTATGGTGGGATTTCTGGGCAAGTGCTAGAAGTTTATCGTGAAGTAAATTGCAAAATTGCCGTGTTGCATGTTATGGCTGACGTGCGTACCATGTATACCAACTGTGACTGTCAAAGATTCCTCCCATTGAGGGGGAGATTTGGGTTGTCGCCTGGCATATGTAGGAGCTGCCAATGAACAATGTTGTGTTATTTCAGGTTATTTTGAATATTATTGCTAGAATACAAATCTTGCAGTCTTGTAATATAATGCCACCACGTTGTTGGCACTGCTGAAAGCTGCATGACCTTCTTGGTAACAATTCACGCATAAAACAGCTTGGGTGTAACCACTCTCCACATGTTCAGCTCTGACTTTGAGCCGAAGTTCCATTATAATAGTCAACTAGGATGCATGTCAACTGGGTTGCATACCGTATTCCATTAAAATATGCATCCCAGTCAGGTCCTTTTTGACCACGTACAAGTCTCTGGCAGGCACATGCATGCTTCGTGACACTGTCCTGGCGCAATTATATTAGTGGTGACATCGTGTGATAGCGGCTACCAACACTGCAGCAAACCTCATCAAAAGCTTGCAGATTGTATTTATATTTAAATGCTGGCTACTTACAGTTTTTGCCAGGGACCGGGGTACCACTTTGAGTTTAAAAAGACTGCCGCAGGTAATGATGGGAAATAACCTACTGGAGAAAGTAGTACATGTTTTCTTTTTTCCAGGAGTTTCTGACATATCACATCATGAATTTCACATGTCCACAGGGTAATTAGCAGCTACTATTTGGGTGGGCGGAGGCAGTTCACATCAAGCTCCCACCGTATTGGTTTTTATCTGAGTATGCTTTAGCCAGTATTTACTGCACCCTTTCTGTATGCCGGGCATCAAGTGTGCTACAATTGAGCAATTGTAGAGCTACCAACTTCCTCTTAGTCGGCACCCGTTTGCCGTAACCAGATATCCACTCAACTTCAGGTGAGGCGGGGTCATACTTTCACAGTGAACTGCCACAGGGAACAAGGCACGGGGTCACATACAGCAATGTGCATCAATGTGCATGCATGCGTGTGTAAAGCTTGACCACCATGCTTGCGTGGTGCTCGCGTCCTGCGACAGCCACAACATGGCTGGTCATGGCTGGATAACCACAGACTTTCAAAGGGAGGGGTGGTGGCCAACAAAGTGCGCCCCTAACCCACCATCACTAATGGTCCTGGGTAGTAGTAATACTGGATTAGTACCTACCCATGTACCCCCGCCACTCGCACCTGCCGCTGAAGGCCCCTTACGCAGCTCAATCCCGCGTGTGCTGTACAGGTGGTAATCCCACAGCCTCCACTTCCCAGGCCACCACCCATCGAGGTCCCACCCACCATGGCTGACCAGCTAGCGCCATTCCCCCTCCACTCCCTGCCAGAGCCCATCCTGCAGGAGGTGCTGGGGCGGCTGCCTGTGGAGGAGCGTGTGCGTGCCCAGGCGGTGTGCAGACATTGGCGCGAGGCCCTGCAGGGACCCAGCGCGGCATGGCGGAGTGTAGCCTTGCCGGACCACCTACCAAACTATCATAGTATGGGGCAGTTGTTGGGGTTCCTGGCAGGCAGTACAGACATCCGTCCTGCTCCCTCGGGAGACTGCACCCAGGTCCTGCCCAGCAGCAGCCAGGCTACTCGCCACAGCAGCACCGGAGACTGCGGAGACAGCAGCCATGGGGCACTGCAGCCTAGGCTGAGTCACACCAGCCACCTTGACCTAGGCGTCAACATGGACTACCTATATGCAAGCGGCCCTCACGCAAGCCGCCAGCACCAAGCACCTGCTGTCCCTGGCCGGTCTGCTCCTCATATCACGGGGCACGGAAATCATGCTGCGCGATCTCAAGGCGTTGGGTGGCCTCACCAGCCTGCGCTCGCTGGGCGTCACCTGGAATATTTATGGCACTAAAAAGTATACCGCAGTGGCCGCCGCCTTTGCACAAGCAATCAGCGCACTCACGGGCCTTCAATCTCTAGCGCTAACTTTGAGCAACGCGGATGACCCCAGCCTGGGTGCCATGGCAGCCGCAGTGGGCGCACTATCCAGCCTGCAGCTCCTCACCAGCTTGGATTTCTCTATTGGATGATGCGCCGGAAGTGGGTGGCGCGCGCCGCCTTGCCTCCCACCACTGACCAGCTCCATTTGAGCTTTACTGGCATTTGTGACAGGCAGCAGCCCGTGGGAGGTGCATGTGATTGGTTGGCAGCCCTTGGGCGCATGCCTCGGCTCAGCGACTTGACTCTCGTGATGAGGTCCGACCACTTGCCCAAGCTGCTCCCGTTGGCGAACGTCACTTCCCTCACCAGCCTCACGCTCATGGTATCTAATCATCAGCAAGTGCCCTTCCAAAGTCGTACGCCACAGACGATCCCATCTCTTGAGCTACCAGCTTCCCTTAGGGAGTTGACCATCCATGCGGAGCACATGGCACCCAGCGTGCCCCAGCTGCCCCTGGCGTTGCAGCCGCTCACCCAGCTCACGCGCCTGCACATGCCTGTGTACCCTGGAATGGACCTCTGAGGGGCACTTGCTGGCCTGGCGCAATTGGCGGAGCTGCAGATGACATCTGCGGTGTGGGTGCGTCATCCAGTGGCGACGGGCCCACGGCGACGTTCAGCCTGCCCCCCCTGCCAAGATTGCGTTCACTGTGCCTGGGGACCAGCCGCACAGCAAATTATGAGCGGGTGTTGGACCTCTGGCTGCCGGAAAACATCCCACCTCGCCTCATCACATTCTCTGCCGGCTCTTGGCTAGGCAGCATTGTCAAGGTGATCGTAAGGGGCTGGTCTGGTTTGGTCTACACCGTTTGCGTGGGTCAAGGCCAGCTGGCGTTGGGTCCCAGGGGTGGTGTTTTGCCACTTGAACCCTTGGAGATTGCAAGCGTGGTGGGAGGCAATGCGGCGGAGATTGAGGCAGTGCAAGCCTGGTTTGAAAAGGAAACCTTTAGGGTGGAGTGATAGGGGGGGATGGCATGGTGTTGTGGTGTCATTGGACACTGTCATTGAGTGCGGGCAAGTGGGGCGGCAGGTTGCTGCAGTGCGCACCTTGTTAGAGTAGCTATCTTGGGGTTCAAAAAGATGGACCAGTGCCACTGGCAGTGGTGTGGCGTGGTGCTGAGCCACATGAACACAATACATTTACAGATTCAAGGAAGGTTTCCAAGTCAAACACCGCCTTATGCCATACCTTTGCGGTGGTCACATGATACTTCTCAAGTGAAGTTTGCAATTAGAACTGTAATAGTATGCAGTCAGCGGGCGATGTTCTTTTGTCTGCAGTAAGGCCTCTTAGCATCCCGCCTCGCATGGCCTTCATGGGTAGGGCGCCATGGCCATACGTGAAGGATACCACGGTTACTTCAATTTGAGCTTCAATTTGAGGACTAAATGGAGTATGGCTCTGTGGTGTGCCACCATACCTAAATTGTTTCTCTTTTGCTATTGGCTGTTATCCAAAATGTTATTCATTTGTTGACCAATGGCATCCTTACAAGTATGCTCTCACTGACCGCCTGCCTTGAAAAAGCTACTGCCTGTCTTTAACAATTACTGAGAACATAGTTGTTTGGGCTTTGGAATGTCAAACGGGTGAATATCGCAGTAAGGAAGAAGTTTGCAGCAGTGCAACAGTCTCCGAGTGGTGCTTGTGAGGGGTTAAGCCTTCAGGTGAGGCCGAGGCAGGCTTCTGTGCTTTTGACTTGCACTGGGAGTCCGTGCACAGGGGACTATTGCGCCCTAGGGCTTATAGCTATCACTTCCAGCTGGCACATGCATGCATATCGTTTGCATGCATGCGCTGCCCACAATGCATGACAGGCGTTTTACCTCCCCAAAGACATAGTTGGCCAACCGAACTGTTTATATTTTTGGGGAAAGCTTTATGTATGTAGATCATTTGCACGCATGTGCAACGGCATGCTGGCCCACGCCGGCCTCTTTTCCCCTTCCAAAAAACGTACTTACCTGCTACTTTGCAATTTAAACTCTTGTCTGCCGCACGCATGGTCACTGTTAGGAGACGCACACCACCAATTGCAAGCATGTGTTGCCCACATGCATTATAATGTCATTGCGTGCGCACAGGGACCTCTGTCCCCTATCAGTTCAGCTGCAGTACAAGCAGCATACAGCAACCAACCCATGCATAATTACCCACAAACATGCGCAGCAACGCTCGACCAACATAGACTATTTATCTTTACTAGATAATAAACAATCATACGGTACTGGGAGTATTCCGGTTGGCAACCCAACAGCAAGCACTGACCCAACATACACTGTGCAGGTGGCAAGCCACAGCCTCCACACTCCACGCCACAACCCAGCCAGGTCCCACCCACCATGGCTGACCAGCCAGTCCCAGAACCCTTCCCCACCCACTCCCTGCCAGAGCCGCTCCTGCAGGAGGTGCTGGGGTGGCTGCCTCTGACCGAGCGTGTGCGCGCCCAGGCGGTGTGTGCACGCTGGCGGGAGGCCCTGCAGGGGCCCAGCACGGCATGGCAGAGCGTGACCTGGCCCGGACCCCTCCTCTACCATTGGGATACCGATGAGAGCGGCAGCAGGGTCAAACAAGGCCAGCTTGTGGCGTTCCTGGTAGGCGGTTGCACGCTGCCTCGTGGCAGCAGCAGCAGTGGCCACAGGGCGATGCAGCCAAGGCTAGCATACACCAGCCACCTTGATCTCCAAGGAGGGGCCAGGGAGCCCTGCGCTGCCAGGCTTGTGCCCGTTTTGCAAGCGGTCAACCACAAGCACCTGCAGTCCCTGGCAGGCCTGTACCTCCACCCGCACTGCACGCGAGTAGTGGCGGCGCTGGGCACTCTCACCAACCTGCGCTTGCTCGACGTGCGTCGGGAATTTAGCGCCCCACTCGTTGTCGCCGAGGCTGTCGTCCTTGGCGAAGCGATCAGCAAGCTCTCCAACCTCCGTACCCTGGCATTGAACCTGCATGGGGAGGGCATGGATGGCCCCTTGCTCTCTCATGATGCTTTGGCAGCGGCGGTGGGTGCACTGTCCAGCCTGCAGGCCCTCACAAGCTTGGACCTCTTTTGGAGCAGCAGGGTCCAATGCAGCTTGCCACTTTGCCTCCCGCCACTTGCCAGCCTGTCAGTCCTCCAAATCAGCGTTCATGGCAAGAACCGCTGTGTGAGCGCAGCTGGCCATGGGTGGCTGTCCGCCCTCAAGCACATGCCTCAGCTCAGCAATCTAACCATTGCGCTGTGGTCTGATCGCATGCCCAAGCTGCTGTCGCTGGTCACCGCCACTGCTCTCACCAGTCTTTCGCTCTTCATGTCTGACATTCGTGATGGGGATCACCAAATCCGCTTCACCGAGAAACTGAAGCTGCCATCCCTTGCGCTGCCACTGCCGCTCAGGGCATTGACCATCAAAGGAGGGAACTACGAGCTGTCACCCAGCATGCCCCAGCTGCCCATGGCCTTGCAGCCGCTCACCCAGCTCACGCTCCTGCACATGCCTGTGTACCCCGGCATAGACCTCCAAGGGGCGCTTGCTGGCCTGACGCAATTGGAGGAGCTATACCTCGATGATGAATGCAACACGCTCACATCTTACGGCCCTGCAGTGACGTTCAGCCTGCCCCCGCTACCAAGGCTGCGCTCACTGTGCCTGGGAGCCAAAATCATAACAATGTACGAGGTGGTGCTGGACATCTGGCTGCCAGAAATCCTCCCTCGGAGCTTCATCAAAATGACTGAGAGCGTTTGGCAAAACAGCAAAGTACGTGCGAACGACATCTCGGGACCTTTGGCTTTAAGCGAAGTAACAGTGATGATGAGGGGGTCGTCTGGTTTTGTCTACACAGCACGTGTGGGTGAAGGCCAACTGACATGGGGTCCCCGGGATGGTGCCTTGTCACTCAAATCCTTGGAAATTGCAAGCGAGGTGGGAGGCATTGCGGCGGAGATTGCGGCAGTGCAAGCATGGTTTGAATTGGAAACCTTTAGGGTGGAGTGAAAGAGGGGATGCTGCTGTGTTGTGGTGGCTTTGAACGATGCAAGTGGGGGCGGCGGTTGCTGAAGTGCGCACCTGTTCACACTTACCTTTGATAGGTGAAACCACAGGGACGTTGTGCTGAGCACCTCCAAACGTGATTTGTGTGGAATGTACGGTGGGACAGTGTTTGTATTTTGGTGCGATAAGTGGAGCAGCATTTACGGTGTTGCCTAGGCTCCCATTCCTATGGTATGAATGGTTAGGGCAAGCGCTATCTAGCCAGTTGGTCGATACTACTGCCACATTGGATGGATTGCATTGGGGATTGCAGGCTGCTTTTTTTAACCCTGTGATTTGTAGTCTGCTGATGTAATCTATTTGCCTTAACTCATGATATTATAGAGTTTAAATAAATAGTAACCCAGTAGGCTGTTATTATTTTTATTGTTGTTGAATTCCTTGTTTATTTTTTATCCTGAAAAGTGACTGAAAAGTGACTGTCAAATCACATCTTGTAATATTAAACTTGCAGCCCGTCCAAAAGAACACAGCCTAGACCTATTTTATACTTGTTCTTGTAAACAGGCAGGCTCCACACCTTCTTGTGGCACAGGCTGCTTGAGGACCGTCCTTGATAACCACTGGGTTTCGAAAAACGCAACAGAAGTGGCATGGGAGCAAGGGCTCAGCAGGTTCTGAGGGCTGTGACAGGAGCCCGGCTATTTCACTGGGAAAGGGCCAGAAGAGTAACATCGCAGCAAGAAGGTGGACCCCTTTGCAGCAGTTGCATTCGTTACAAGGCTCCGAGGTGATCCAGTTGGTGGGGGCACGAGGCCAGTTGCGTTTGTGAAGGGCGTAACCCGCAGGTGAGGCCGAGACGTTGGCATGTACTATGTTTGGAACAACAAAGTTGGGTACATGGACCTCTGTTCCCCTATCACTTTGACTGCCGTGCAACCAGCATATGCATGCATACAGCAACCAGTGCATGCATAATTTTCTCACCATGCAGCGCTCGTCCTACAGCCATCAGACTCTTTATCTTGAATGATATACATCCAAACAATTACGTTACACTTCAGAAGTAGCGTCCATTGCCTGTCTAGTGAGGCACAGTTTGCCTACTTTGCATATAGCTAGCAGTCTGCCTTCCCAGACACGTGTGCGCCTGGCGACCCATCAGCAAGCTTTCACGCAAACGTAATGCTGCGCAGGGTGAGGGCCCACAGCCTTCTACGTGTCAAGCCACTGAGATCCCCTCCACCATAACCCGCCACGCCCAACTCCCACCCACCCAGCCGGTGCCCTTCCTGCAGGAGGTGCTGGGCCTGCTGCCGTTGGAGGAGCGTGTGCGCAACCAGCTGGTGTGCAAGCGCTGGCAGGAGGCCCTGCAGGGGCCCAGCGGCGCCTGGCGGAGCGTGGCCTGGCCCGCCTCCTTGACAAACCTTGATAGTGCGGAGCAAAAGCAGCTTGTGGCGTTCCTGGCTGGCGGCGAGGGCAGTAACCCCATTCCCAGTGGCACCCAGTTCCAGCCAAACAGCAGCGGGGCTACTCTCCCCAGCAGTAGTGGAGGTAGCACCCATGGGGCGCTGCCGCTGTCCCACACCTGCCACCTGGACCTCAGCCTGGACCCCAAAGCTGACCTGGCCACCAACACCGAAGGGGCGGATCCCCTGACCCACCAAGCCCCCTTCCTGCACGCTGTCAGCGGGAAGCACCTGCAGTTGCTCAAAGGGATGCTCCTAACTTCCAAACTTTCAAACGGCAAGGACAGCTTGCTGCACGATTTGGGCATCCTGGGGGGCTTCACCCGCCTGCACTCGCTGGACCTCACCTGGAGCATTCGCAGTAGGGAGGACAACGGGATTGCTGGCTTTGCCAAAGCAATCGGCAGGCTCACCAGCCTTCAGACTCTGGCACTGAAGCTGCACACGCGGGCATTTGATGACGGCACCCTCGAGTACGACCTGCCAGCGGCGGTGGCTGCACTGTCCAGCCTGCAGCTCCTCTCCTGCTTGGAGTTGTCTGTGGATAGCGGGATGGACTGCAAGTGGTTCCCGTCACCCTGCCTCCCGCCACTTGCCAGCCTGTCAGTCCTCCGACTGAGGCTCCACAACGTGAACTGGTGGAGCCCCGAGGGCTTTGGGTGGCTGTCAGCCCTGGAGCTCTTGCCTCAGCTCAGCAGCCTCGCCATCGTGGTAGAGTGTGAACAGGTTCTGGATGCGTGGCGCCTGGCCAGCATCCGCCTCCTCACCAGCTTCACGCTCTTTTTGTGCCGCCACAACGAGGCGGTATACCATGCCGCCAAGCTGCCACTTCTGGAGCTCCCAGCATCCCTCAGGGAATTGACAATCGGCGGGCCGTTTTGGGCACCCAGCAGGGCCCAGCTGCCCCTAGCCCTGACCCTGCCCCAACATGGCCTGGCTTGTCAGCTGCACACCCAGCTCACGCGCCTGCACATGCCAGTCACCCCGGGGATGGACTTCCACAAGGCGCTTGCTGGCCTGGGACATCTGCAGGAGCTGTATCTCGATGATGAAGTCAACCATGATGAGCATTACAGGGAAGGAAGGGCTGCGGTGACGTTCAGCCTGCCCCCCTTGCCAAGGTTGCGCTCGCTGTGCCTGGGGACCCGCCCGATCCCGGCCAATGAGCGGGTGCTGGACCTCCGGCTGCCAGGTGTCATCCCGCCGCGCTTCATCAAATTGACGTCCAGTCACTGGAGTGACTGCAGCAAAGTGACTGTGGCGGACAGCGCAGCGTCCTTGAGTGACAGTGCGATAACGGTGATTATGAGGGGCAACTATGGGTTGGTGTAGACCGTTGACGTGGGTCAAGGCCGGCTGACGTGGGTCTCGGGCACTGCGACATGTCAGATGACCTGCTGATACTTGAGCACGTGGTGGCAGCCAGTGCGGGAGAGATCGCGGCAGTGCAAGCCTGGTTTGAATCAGAAACTTTTCGGTTGGAGTGAAGCAAGGGGGTTTGAGTGACGTGATGCTGTGCTGTGGTTTTTTATTTCCGAAATAAAAAATCGTGTATTGTGCCATGTATTTCTTTATTGTGTATTCGCGCTGGTTGTGCTGTAGACATGTTGCTTTATTTGTACAGTTCAGCATCCATATTTCAATTAAGCTATGTCCTGGACATTGTATGCGTGGGAGGGTTTGTCGTTGGGTGTTGTCAGAAATGTCACATATTAATAATATGCGTGCCACACACAGAGGCTGTGGCAACCAGTTCTATATTTCTGTACACCATTATTACCGCCACTGACAGCCCATTCACCAACTGTTGTAAACACCGCCATTTGTCTACTCTCGCTCGCCACCAATCATTGCCCACCTTAACTGCAACGTGAGCAATTACTGTACAGAAATTGTAATTGTATTCAATTTGCGCCGCACCGGTGGCTCTGTACCCTTACTTTTCAATCTAACACTCTGCAATTAGGGAGTCCCATTTTCTGAGGGAAATCTCTTTTTTAATTTCAAGGAACGTCCATTGAATGGAACGGAACCCGCAATTGCACTGCACTGGCCCAGGCAGACTGTAAGCTAAGCATGCATGCAAAAGGCTTACACCAGGCCACTCAGTGGGGCAGTGGGGCAGCAGCGACACCCTCAGGGTGAGGCTCGCGAGGCGATGATTGTTGTGGACTTGATTAGCGGACAATCGAACACATTACAACAACTTCAGCGGGTGGTGGTTTCAACAGATGCCATGCTATTCAGCTGCTTAGCAGATTAATTCAATTAGTAACAACATTGCTTGCCACAGTATTACACACCTTGCACCAGCCCCTGCCCTGTCCTGCTGATACCTCCAATAAGGCTCTGCCCGGCAGCATCACTGGTTAATCGAGTCAAACCCAGCGTACTGTCACGTGACTGCTACATGGATACCGTACAAAATAGACCAAGGATAATCCATGTAACCCAAGGCAATGGGAGTAGACGGATGCCTCAAGAAAGAAACAAAGAAACACACAGCCCTTCAATAGACGGCACCCACAGCATGTACACGGTGACCGGCCCACCTGCTCCCACTCCACCCACCACCACTCGCCTTATCGCACCGCATCATGTACCACTTGAGCTGTGAAGGATGTTGCAAAATTCACCCATGTCGAACAAGCATTTGAAAACATGATGTGATTATTCTTTCACCAATAGGCCTGCAAACCCCTGTCCAACCCAGCCGCAACTCCTCTGGGTTACAGGATAATAAAACAGCGTGGAAGCCAACCACAGAGCAAAAGTGCCACCTGCACCCCAGAGCAGAGCGGTTCCCTTTCCTAGAGAGGTAAGGGCATCCCACATGACATACAAAAAATGAACAAAAAATTAAAGGAAAAACGCTTGGTCATATCTCATCATGCACCCTGCCAGCTTCCTCCCCGTCCTCCCCTTCATCTTCACTCCCCAGGGAGAAGCTGCGCTTGCGTGCAGGCACCTCCCCTTTCCCCAGGTTTGTGACATCCACCCCTATCCGGCTCCCCACCCCGCTCCCCTGCACCCCCTCCACCAACATCTTCTCCACCATTGCCTCCCCTTCCACCTCTTGAGCCTCCTCCCCAACCAGCAGGGTATCCAAATCAACTACCTCATCCTCCTCAACCCTGGTAGGGTTCACCGCCGTAGTAGGGTCTTTGGTCCCAGTAGGGTTCTTGGCCCCAGCAGGGTTATCTACCCCAGTAGGGTTGTTAACCCCTTGTGTGGCATCGTCGCCATTGGCATCATCAGGGGTGCTTTGAGATGGGAGGGCGGAGGCGGCTCTCAGCGTGGTGGGAGGCGAGTCATCCCCTACTGCTGCTGGTCGTGGGTCGGGATCCAGCGCAGTGCACAGGATGTGCGCGGCAGGCGCTTCTTTCTGCAGGCCAAGCAAAACCCTTGCTTAGGATTTTTGGTCAAAGAAAATGTATGCACCCAAAGACCAGGTGACCAGGTGCAGCACAGTTACTGCTGGACTTAGGTTCCAGGGTGCAACATCTGGTTGATAACCCGGTGGGTGGCTAGGGTGAACACACAATCTCCAGACCCTGAACCAGAAACATTCAACGCAGCACACCCGTCTAAACTCAGTAAGCCCCCAAGGGACATGCGGCGGCTACAGGTAGCATGCATTATTCTAGGCCCCAGGCTCAGACCCGAAGGTCTGGAATCCCCAGGTGGATTCCACATCTTAGAGCAAACCCTAGTCCAAACCCTAACCCACACCCTAGGACGCACCGGTCTGAAGTCTGCATGCCTGCACAGCCTGCCTGTTGCCAGTGTGAGCAGGTACTTGCAGGTGGCAGCTTCCTCCATGCCAACGATGCTGTCCTTGCCATCAGGGGAGCAAACGAAGCGAACCTGCAGGGGAGGAGACGGCGGAGAATGTGCACAGGAGGTTTTTGTCATTTTTGTTGACAAGAACATACCTTGCTAAATTGTGTTGAATTTTGCCAATAAAAGCAAATTCTGTTGAAATTTCTGGTGTGGACTTGTGAGTTGACGTGACCGCATATGTGGATGAAGGGTTTGGTAGGGCTACACAAGGTGTGACACCAGCAATTGCATCGCATTAGAAAGTCCATCCCTCTCCCCCACCTCTGTCTGTCGCTTTTCCCCCGTCAAGTCGCACTCCGCCCCCCCGCTGTACAGCTGCGCCACATAGGTTGCCCGCCAGGGCATGATGGCACTCGAGTCATGCAGCACCGCGTCTGCCTACAGAATACCACAATGACGATAAAAAGCCTGCCCATATTGTTGTCAATGAATATACCCGCCTGGAAAGTACCAACATGACTACTAAAAGAAGAACAGGCACCTCCAGAGTAAGACAACCCCTCTCTTGGGGCGGCATGCACGCGCAACGCACGCACACATGCAAATAATCGGATCTCATTACAAGGAATGATTTGCTCTATGTCAAAAACGTGCATATTTAAGGGTTATTTGAGACCCTTGGCCTTGGAGACCGTCATATTCACCCTGCGAAGTACTTTGGCATTATTTCGCTCCAATTTACTTGTGTTTTATCACACCTCTTACCTGCGCGCTTGGCTCCTGATACCTCCCCAGCAGGTACTCCTGCGATATTTCCTCCCCCTCCTTGTGGAACTGGCGCACATGCTGCTGGTAGCACAGCTCGTACGTCCACCACCCCTCGATACGATAGAAGCACAGGCTGGCTGCGGGAGTAAGGGGGGAGGGGAGGATGTTTGTCAATTACATGCATTTCATCGATGAAGCTATAATCATATGTGGGTGATGCTGTGGCAGAATCCGCTCAATGGATGAGTTTAGAGCAGGCAGTATTATTTGAATTTCCTCAGGAGGGTTTCATGCGGGGTTTCATGCTGCATCAGGGATGTATGCACAGGCTGGTATGATTAATGCCAATAATCCCAGCAATTTATATGGACGGCTGCCGCAGGCTGCATGCATTGTGTGCATTCGCATGGCTTCTTTTTACTGTTGGTATTGGCATAAATGATTGGCATGGTGTTTTCTAAGAACACCATAGCAAGTTGCTCTCACCACCCTTCCTTGCCTCACCTAGTCCGTCCAGCAGCTCGGAGGGTGTCTTGTCGTGAGGCACGCCAGTGGGACGCTGAACAAGGGGGAAAGGAAAATCAACAGAATATATAATGGTTGGGAAGGGAATGTTGTGGCCAGTTGCGGGGATGTGAGTTAAGCTGAGCCACGTAAGTTGCGGCTGGTTGTTGTGTGATTACGCCTGGCAGCAGGTAACTCCTACACACAAAGGTGCAAAACCTACACAAGGGTTAATCCCCCGCAAATGGTTATCAGCCTCACGCAAACGTGCAACCTACATAAGGGTGCAAACCCTGCACAAGAATACGAAAGCCCTACATGGGTTCAAACCCTAAGCAAGGGTACATGCCGGGTTTGCAAACTCTACACAAGGGCATATACACTCACGCTGGACGCCAGCTGGTCGTCTGTCTGGCCCGTGGGTAGCGAGCAGTTGTACCGCTTCCCCCTTGCATCCCTCATCTGCACCACTCGGTGGGTGGTGTTGCTCTCACGGGGGGGCTCGGTGACACCTGTGGGGGAGTGGGGAGTGGGGGGTGGGGGATGGGGGTTGGGTCGGGATGGGAAGTGGGGCCTGGCTGTGGGGATGAGGAGTTCTGACTGTGGAGATGGGACCACTTCGGGGGATACTGGGATTGGGCGCCCTGGTTATCGGATGGGCACTCACCGCTGCGGGCTATGCTTACAGTTGAGGCTGTGGAGTGCAATGCCGCAAACTCTTGTGAAACGACATGTATCAACCATAAAGGCACTTGTCAGTTGTCAGAGGTTGTCACCACAGCACTGACGCCTGAGCGCCTCCACTAGTGGACACCCGATATGCATGCATATTGCTGTACACGGTAGAAAGCAATTCAACCACCTTACCTGCTGGGTCCACAGCAACCACATACTTTGCATCCTTCAGCTCGTCGATGAAGCTCGGCTTGGGGTCTGCACACAACAGGCAATCACAACCAAGCTGAGGAGAGGTGCGCTGTGTGCCTCTTCAGCATGTGTACATGGTGCAGTTCCAAAATTGAGCTATCAGAACCGTTAAAGGTAGCTCCCTGATATGGAGTTCATGGTAAGGCAGGCACTAGCTCTTGGGTATGGAACCCTTCGCCAGTGACCTGCGATATGGATTAAAGTGCTGGACAGGCATCATACCTTGTATGAACTCCACAAGCCCACACCCTCCGCCAGTGATAAGGGCCAGAACCGTCAGTGACAGCAGGTGGGTGGACGGAAGACCCGCCATGGCTGTCGATTGGAGCAGGGCTGTTGTTACACTGGAGCCATGGGCTGCTACCTGGCTCTGTTCGTGTCGGTTCGTGTAGGCAAAGGCGGGCAGTGAAGGGCTGGCACGTCAAATTGAAACGCTCTTTTCACCCTCTCGGACTGGCATCACCCTCTAGAAGTGTTTACCTAGAGTGCAATAGGCAGCGTTCACCCATATGCCATGCCAATGCATGCATGTATGCATGCAGAAAGTCTTCACGAACGACAGGCGTAAATTGGGCAGGTCTCTGGCAGGTCTCCAATCAACGAGCACAGGATGAGATTGTACTGGGTTGGTGGACAAAGCCTTGTGACAATAACTCGATGGTGATGGTATCTGTATCAAAAATAGACTGCGCGGGAAAAGGCAATATTTTTACTTGGGCAGATTGGAGTACACTTGCCGACTACAAGTACAACTCACGGCAAGCTCTAGACTCTGGAGTCTAGAATGTAAACAGGCTTGTGTAGCATCGATGTCCTGGTCCGTTTTTACAAACCACAACACGTGAATATCCACCACTTAGCATTAAACTCTGATCTTGCATCGTCCTTTGTTACAGTTGATATGAACTAGAACCCCATGCTACACCCTTCTATATCAAGTACAGCCACATGAACCTAGTCTAGCTGTGTCTTCTCGTCGGTAACATCATGAACAGGCTCTTGCGCCAGCTGCCTAGTGCTCTATACCAGCTAGGAGCCGCATGCACCAAACACACAGCCTTGACACAGCACGCCACACGCATCTGGCAAGTACCCTCCACTTCGGGACTGCCCCAGGCTTCCAGTAGTGGGTGGAGGGGGTTTGTGTCCCTGACAGATCACTTAGCGCAACGATTTGGGTCCCAAGGGATTAACGTCCAGGTGGGTGGTGGCCACGGTGCATGCACGCCCACCTTGGCGGGTAATCGAGCCTGTGATTGCATGCCTGTACTCGCTAATAACTTCTGCTGTTATGGGTGTGCACACATGTGTGTGGGCTGTTGCAATTCGCAGGTTAGTTGCATGCATGTCATCACATTGTAATGCATGCATACACTGTTTGATGGCGTTTGTCCCGTTCTGCAGCATGCGACGACCCTGCACAGGATCCACCACCTGCTCCAGAAACAACGAGGCTTTGCAAAGCTGAAGCCACCGCACGTGGGTGGCAAGCTCAAGCCCTATAGGTAAGGGCCAGTGAGTCCTAGCATAAGGGCCAGTGAGTCCTAGCATAAGGGCAGTACGCAGCAGCAGCAGCAGCAGGTTTCAGGACCCACTATCAATCTGCGTGTTTCACTTTCCACGTATTGCCATGCTGCGCACTGCGCGGCAAAGCCACTATGGCATCCAGCCTTCACCTGTCCACTTGCCTCCCGCCGCCCAGCTCCATGACAGACCCGCTACCGGCACGCGTTGCAGCTCTCTGCAAAAAAGGTCTCCACAAAAATTCTCCTTCATCACCCACCCCCACTCCCACAAACCCTACACCAACAGCACTCCAAACCGCATGCCCAAAACGCTGCTCGCCCACCCTCCTCACCCACCCTCTCCATCTCCATTTGCAGCTCCTACAAGGAGCGCTTCAAGATCACCGGCACGGGCAAGGTCATGTGCCAGCGGCCGGGCCACCGGCACAAGCGCTTCCCCAAGAGCCCCAAACGCAACCGGGAGCTGCGCAAGGCCATGGTGCTGCACTCCACATACGCAACCACCATGAAGAAGCTGGGCTTCTGCATGCGATACCATGGGTGATGGGGTGGGCCTGGGTGCGCAGGGAATACAGGAGCACACAGCTGGATGCACTCGACGAGTTGGGTTGATGTGGTGGTGGTGGTGGTGGTGGCGGGTGGGGGGGCATGGTGCACCACGCTACATACGCAGCAACTTGAAGCAGCTGGGCATGTGCTGTCCGGGGCTGTGGCGCTGGGTGCGCAGGGTGGCATGGGAGCACACTTCACAGTTCACTGGGCGGCTGTGGTTGAGCCGGGGGCGGTGAGGGCTGGGCAGGAGCGAACCGCGCAAGGGCAGGGCAGGAGCGAACAGCGCAAGGGCATATACAGTATGCAGCATTTGTGAAGCGGTTGGGGTGCCACGGGTGCCATGGTTTGGACTTCTGCAGTAGTAATTGGCGGCAGCACATTGGACACAATTTGTTTTCTTGCAAGGTGTATTAGTTGCATGATGTAGTGGCCAGGGGTTATTTGTGGTGGCAAGTCACCGGGAGAGCTGTTGCTGTGATAGGATGGTTTGACGCGTGGAGAGGAGTACAGCCTGGGCACATTACACCCTATCGTTACCACAGCGCTACCGCAGGTTTTCTCAGCAGCTCAGCAGCCTCGCCATTGACATGTGGAGAGGCGTCGGGGGCTATAGGCGACCTGGCATGTGGATGCACAGGCGTGTGGGCCACAGGCGACCTGTCATGTGGGGCAGCACTAGGACAGATGTAAAACCTCTTGCAGTTGCAAAAAAAAGAAAAGAAAAGAAAAGAAAAGAAAAGAAAAGAAAAGAAAAGAAAAGAAAAGAAAAGAAAAGAAAAGAAAAGAAAACAGACGCCAAAGGCGTAAATAGACAGATGATGGCCGTTGCCTGTCGTAATGGCAACTGGCGGCTGCTGGCAGTTGAGCAAGACACACCATCACTGACACCCTGTTCAACCTCGGAGGTTTTTGGCTGGGAAGGGCAGAACAACCCTTTCAGGGTACAAGAACCCTAAAGGGTAACCATGGCTTGGCCTATCCGATGCCAGCCAATCCGGATGACGTTTGTCTTTGCAGGCAACGGAGTCGTCGAAAAGTTTGCAACTTTTTTGCAAACGGGCAAAACATGCGCCAACATCCTTCGTTGTAAAAGATCTCACACGCATTTTCTGCTTCTCAACTGCTCTTCCTGTTGCCTGCTACTCCTGTTGCCCCGACCGGCATCCCTAGAAACGTCACCCCTAGAATAAAATTTGCACTCGGTCACCATGTTGCGCACACAGGCGTTCACTGCCCCTGGCCGCACAGCAAGCATCGCCAGGCTCCCCCGTGGCCAGGTGGGCAGGCTACAAGTATCACGACGGGCAGCCCTGAGGGTAACGGTACGTGTGTGGGGGCACCACCTAGGTGCACCTCAGTAATACCCAGTGAGGAATGTGTTTTCAAGTGTTGTAGCTAGACCCTTTTCAGTAATTCACACCATATCCCACTTCCTTAGTACCCCTCTCTGTTAGCACATAGCCTCAGTGGGCTATTCAAGGCTGTCCCTGTGTCATGTTGTGTCGTGTGTGTCGGTGTGGATATGGGTGGCATGACGTCTCATGCATGCCACCGTGGGTGTGGTTGCAACCACAACTGTGACAGGGGTATACTAACTATGCTAAGTGTTAGAATCATTAGTATACCCCTGATTGTGACCACACACATGAGCAGTGCCACGTGTGGTGCAGGCCGAGCTCAAGGTGGGGGACAAGCTCAAGGACTACTCAGACTACTACAGGTGTGAGGCTCCGCCAAAATGCCACCTACCTGTCCCATCTGCCTCCCTTGATTTCCCCTTTTTTGCACTGCATGGGACGCCAAGCATTCATCATCCTAAGCGTGCACCCCGTGATGCTCTCCCTTGCGCTTGGCAAAACCCTTTAAGTGTCTTGTCTTCCCACAACACAGTTACCTGCTGTTTGCCACTGAAGGTCAACTGGCAAGGACCCACCTTGGGCACAACACAACCCCACCCTTATACAGTACACTCGCACACTCCTATGTGGTGCACGTCGATGGATCCAAAAACCCTTGGTTGTGGTTCTGTTAGGGTCCTGAAGGCCTCCGACGGCGGCGCAGTGGCCCTGTCCAACTTCCAGGGCAAGAAGCCCGTGGTGCTCTTCTTCTACCCTAAGGTGCGCACTAATAACCCTAACCGAGGGCACTCCCAGCCCGCTCCTCTAAAGGTATCCCGAACACGCTGCGTGACGTGCTCTGGCATGCTTGACCATGATCTACATCCTCGTACACGAGCAGTAGGCCATGGCTGCGCTGCTTCGATGCGGCGACCATACCCTTCCCCTTATCCTATAGGGTAAAGGACCTCCCAGGCCGCCAGTCCAGTTTGCACCACTACCCCACCCATAACCCTACCAGTAACCCTGATCGTCACCCCCTTGCAAGCCACCATTCCCAGGTGCACCAAGGAGGCGTGCGCCTTCCGCAACTGCTACCTCGCCATTCACCTACCGGTGCACGCGTCTGCGACGCCTTACCCTGTGCCTTTTCCCTGGGGATTTGTAACAAATTCACTGGTTCCATGAGTGTCTCTTTCCAAAATCCTGCCTCACAGGCCGCCATCCACGGGTGCACCAACAGTAATGAAATCAATAAACAAGTGTCGTGCTGAATGACACAATCCTCTCATTAGTATAAAATCAATGATTTTATAACTGACTCATGAACCATGATTGAATCCTTCCCTTCAGGCCGCCACCCCCGGGTGCACCAAGGAGGCATGCGCATTCCGCGACCGCTACGAGGCATTCACAAAGGCGGGCGCAGAGGTGTTTGGCATCAGCGGCGACACGCCGGAGGAGAACGCGGCGTTCGCATCCGCCAACCGCGTGACCTTCCCGCTCCTGTCGGACCAGGGCAACTTCTTGCGCAAGGCCTTTGGCATCAAGGCGGACCTCATGGGCCTACTGCCCGGCAGGCAGGTGAGTAACAGCTATGCCTAATGTGAAGTAGGAAAGCGGGGTTTTGTTGGTAAGGTAATGATGGGGGAAGGGTTTTGGCATCAAGGGGGACCTCATGGGGCTGCTGCCCGGCAGGCAGGTGAGTGGCGACATCACCCATAGGGGGTTTTGCTGCGCATTGCCCTCGGCATCATGAAAGACTTCATAGGGCTGCCCCCTGGATGTGGGTGGTGGCGGAAGGTGGCGCTGTGCTGGCATTTGCACCAGGCATGTCGCGTCGGGGGGATGCTGCATGGCGCATCTGCATGGCCACTGTACTCTGCATCCCCTAACCACACATCCCCACCCAACGCCCTCCCTCCCCCACCCCTTGCAGGCGTATGTTATTGACAAGGCTGCGTGGTCACAATACCCAATACCCTCCATACCCAAACCCTCGCCACTCATCCTCCCACACCCCTTGCAGACGTATGTGATTGACAAGGATGGCAAGTGCGTGCTTTCCTTCAACGACCAGTTCAACCCCGAGAAGCACATTGAGGAGGCGCTCAAGGCAATCAAGTCGGTGGTGGCGGCGTGAACCCCGAGCTAGGGTTTTGGTTAAGAGGTGCAGCGAGAAGCACATTGAGGAGGCGCTCAAGGCAATCAAGTCGGTGGTGGCGGCGTGAACCCTGGACTAGGGTACCTGCTACGGGGTGCAGCGGGGTAATGCTGGCGGAGAAACCCTCCAGGGTGTGTTACCCGCGCACTGGGGTGATAGTGATGGCAAGGAGCTGGGGTTCCTCATGGGGTGCAGCAGGGTAACGGTGTGCACCTGGCGTGTGTGGTGCAGCATGCACAGCATGGTGGATAACTGCAGACTGCGGGATGGGTTGGTGTTTTGATCGCTGTGACTGTGGGTGGGCGTGGTGCAGGTCCTGGAGGAGGTAGCCTACTAGGCTGTACGGCACACTAGCTGTTAGCGCCGTGCACAGGCTGTGACCCTACCCTACTATGGCCTACTAGACCTTTGCCTGGCCTGTGGAGATTGGGGGATTGCGTGGGGGGTTTGAGATGAAAGGTTGATGGTTGGCATATTGGCGCTTGCACCGCAATCTCCATTCGTTATTTATGCACCGCGGTGGCTACCGGGTGCACCATTCATGAGTCAAGTCATGGTTAATTGCCAGTCTGAGGCTGAGTCTGAGTCTGACTGCCACAGTGCACTGGACTGTCATGCATGTCACGACATCATTGCAGTGCAGTATTGGTGTCTGCCAGTGGCACAGTGTTCACTGTAAATACACTTCAAACGTTTAAATTAAGTCTTTTGAAAAAAGAAAGAAAGAAAGAAAGGGGACGCACAAAGACTCTTTGATGGAGTAAGGGGCCACTGGCTCGCCCCAAGGCAGTGCCACCGACCAGCGCTGGCGCCTGTAGGAGAACGGTTACCGTGACTGCTGGTCTGACCAATAATTGAGTCAAGTGATTAAATGCATTCCACACAAAAGCCAGATGATCAGATCAAACAGCCTTGTACAAGCTTGCGCCCACCCAACCCTGTCCTGGCATTGCTTGTACTACTGTAAAGTTTTGCATGAAAACTGAATTAATATAAAATAATTACAAATAAAGCAAAAATAAATAGGCAAGCTAGCTGTGAGTCACGCACTGTGCCAAGGCGAGGACGGGGTGGACCTGTGGGTGGTGATCCCTACAGTAGGCAGAGTTGGCAAATTGGTGGTGTTACCAACGATCAACATCGGATGGATCTGACGGGCTGTTATTGCCAATAGGTAATTGTCTACTCAGTATCCAGTCTGGTGACTGTGATGGTGCAAGAAAAGGTAGGTAATGTAATTTCTGCTGCAGAATAAAGGGTGTTGTGAAAGCCCATTTACTACCCCACCCATGGTGGGCCATTGCATTGCGTTGCTTGCCAAGTTAAATACAGGAGGCGAGCGTATGGATGAATCAGATACGAGAAAAAGCCTACATTACTATTAGCAAATAGAACAACACATTTTAGGTGCTGTGCACCCCGTCACACCATCCCGAGAGTCAATTGATCCCCCTTCATCATCTGATTCCCCCGTGACCCCATCCACCCGTGCTTCACCCGCCACCTCATCCACCCATGATTCCCCTGTCACCCCATCTTCCTCCGATGATGAAACATCAGATGACTCATCAGATGTGCATGCACCTTCACCCGTCACCCCACCGTTGCCAGATGTGTCACCATCAGATGTGCTGTCATCACAAGTGTGATCATCAGATGCTCCATCATCAGATTCTTGCCGTGGTGCTATCCGCCTTGAAGGTTTCCGATCCCAGCCAGGCCTGCACCGCCGCAATCTCACCCGCGCTGCTTTCCACCACGCGCGCAAGTTCCGTGGGATCCCCAGGCGTGGCACCATCCCCAAGCTCCCATGCCAGCTGGCCTCGGCTCATGTCAACGGTGTAGACCAAGCCACACGCGCCCCGCATGATCACTATGAGCGCCCTGTCACCCGGGGCTGCTGCGCTGGCCGCCACCGTCACCTTGCTGTCGCGCCACACGCTCCTTGTCAGCTGGATGAAGCCCCGAGGGATGACAGCTGGCAGCCAGAGGTCCAGCACCCGGTCATGCGACGGGAACAGGCGCGTCCCCAGGGACAGCGAGCGCAGCCGTGGCAAGGGGGGCAGGCTGAACATCGCGGTAGGCCTGTCCCGAATGTACTGTTTAAAAGGACTGACTTCATCGTCCAGGTACAGCTCCTCCAGGTGTGTCAGGCCCATCAGCGCCCCTTGGAGGTCTACCCCTAGGAACACCGGCATGTGCAGGCGCGTGAAATGCGCCAGCGGGTACAACGCCAGGCCCAGCTGGGGCATGCTGGGCGCCCAATTCCGGCCGCTGAATGTCAACTCCCTGAGGGACCCCGGTAGCTCCAGCTGTGGGAGCTTCAGAGGGACCCACTTGTGAGCTGGCCTATCACGCAGCGACAGGAGGAGCGTGAGGCTGGTGAGGAGGCTGATGGGGGTCAGGCGCAACCCGGGGATGCGGTCACTTTCCAGCGCAATGGTGAGGTTGCTGAGCTGAGGCAAGCGCCCCAGCGTTGCCAGCCACCCCTGGCCCTCGGGGCTCCCCCACCACACGCCGCTGAGGGTGAGGCAGAGGACTGACAGGCTGGCAAGCGGAGGGACGCGCGGCGGCGGGGACCATGCACATTCCATCCCGCAATCAACGGAGAGCTCCAAGCTGGTGAGGAGCTGCAGGCTGGACAGTGCAGTCACTGCCGCTGGCAGGGTGCGCGCTACGTACTCCACGCTGCCCTGATCCCTCGCCTGCGTGTGCAGCCTCAATGCCAGAGTCCGAAGGCTGGTGAGCGCCGCCACTGCTTTGGCAAAGCCAGCAACCACGTCTGTTTCCCTCCTGAACACGCTCCAAGTCACGTCCAGCGAGTGCAGGCGGGTGAACCCTCCCAGGATGGAGCAGTCATCGAGCATCACGCTGTCTCGGCCTTCAGAACCCAGCAGCAGGCCCGCCAGGGACTGGAGGTGCGCCGGGCTGACGACGTGCAGGAAGGGGGCTTGGTGGGCAAGGGGGTGGGGGGGTCCGTCACCGTTGGTGTCCAGGTCAGCTTTTGGGTTGAGGTTGAGGTCAAGGTGGCTGGTGTGGGCCAGCCTTGGCTGCAGCGCCCCGTGGTTGTTGGCTCGGCCGCCTGTCAGGAACGCCACAAGCCTTGGCTGCGGTGCCCCGTGGGTGCTGCCCCCACCGCCTGTCAGGAATGCTACAAGCTCTCGCTGATCCCCTCGCTCAAAGGTTGGCAAGAAGGCGGGCCAGGCCACGCTCCGCCACGCCGCGGTGGACTCCTGGAGGGCCTCACGCCAGCGCCTGCACACCGCCTGGGCACGCACGCGCTCCTCCACAGGCAGCAGGCCCAGCACCTCCTGCAGGATGGGCTCTGGCAGGGAGTGGACGGGCGCTGGCTCGTCAGCCATGGTGGGTTGTGGCTCCAAGCTGGTGGCTTTGGGGTAACCACCTGCACAGCGAACGTGGGATCAAGCTTGCTGATTGGTATTCAAAGGCAAAGTTGGTGTTCAAGTACCACTAGGTACATGCAAACGATGCCTCCTGATGTGTCTCCCACATGAACAAGCTCCGATGAAGGTTTTTCAGGGCAGATAGTGGTTCAACAAAACCAAAGTGCAGTTTTGCAATTGATCAACTGTGTTGTTGTCACAGGGAGAGAACTGCTACGCAAGCAGGGGTGCCCCGCCTTGCTGTAAGCATGCAATGCTGTATGCATGCATTGCTGTATGCATACATTGCTGTATTCGAACATATGCTGGTTGCCACTGGCAGAGGGACAGTAGCTCCCAATTTCACTGTGTTGGACACAAACGAGAGTCCAAAAGGCCTCACCTGAAGGATGGGCCCTGTCAGACAAACTTGGACTATCGATCCCCGGTCCAAGGCAGCCTTGCTCGAAGTTTCAACATAAGGTTCTGTAGCAGACACCAGTTTTCGTTTATCAACAAACGAACATCAGAGGAATGCCTTTCAACAGGGGTTCAACACTCAATCGAACTCAGTGACTGCGCACCGTTTTGTCCTGGCGAATATCGCCTCTCTGCAGTGGCACCTTTATTGAATCATTGCCTGATAAGTGCTAATATTATCAGACTATTGACTAGACCATCAACACAGCTTTACTTTGTTTCGACCCAGTAGAGTTCTCATCCACACTGAATGTCACTAGTACTGACATAGTTTATTGTAAAACATGGCTACATGGCGTTAGCACTCAAGGCATGGGCGCATGTGAACTCGTCTTGCAACCATCCATACGCCGCTAGTTTGAACATGTTGTGGACTGCATCCAGTGGAATACACCCACTGTGACCTCTCCAAATAAAGCAAGTCGTCGCACGGCCAGCGCACTGTGCTCAATAGGTTGCAAATAGCAAGGCTCGTCAAGTGGTGCATAATGATAAACGGCGGCATGCTGCCGGGTCTGTGAACAAAATGGAGGCTATGCGGTTGCCTATCCATTCAGCATTTCAAATTGGTTGGTGCTCTGCTGAAATGCTTAATTGCTGGTCTGCTACAAAGTCATGTGTCGTGTGCACTACTTAATATAGCTTGTACCTACTGCAGTGCTATATCCCCCTACCTAACCCTGGGGCGGCCGTAAAGGTTGCATACCTCGCAATGTCACCACCCCATCTACCAAATCTACCTTGTCAAGCTGCTGTGGGGTCCACCCCTTGTGTGATGCTGGCGACATAAACCCTGCGCTAGGATTTTGTCACAAGGCGCAGCAGGTAAACATGGCGCCAGTCCTTTAGGACTCGGCTGAGACTGCACCATCGCTAGATTGTCAGCTGGGCAAAGTCCGGTGGTGGTGCAATCAATTGTATGTTGGACAATACTCAGTTCAAAGGCTCAAGTTCTGTTAAAGCAGACTTGGTTCCCATATCTCAGTTGAGCCTGCTGCGCCCCCCTGGGCGAGGCGGCTTGGCTGCCTGGTGCTGTGTGCCGTTGGTGGGGAAGAACCAGTAGCTGCGGGGCGGGGCGGGGGCGGGGGCGAGGGGGGTGGGGCCTGGCGGAGCAACACACGCACAAAGGGTCAACACAGGTTGGAAGGGACGTGCTGTGCGGAACGGTGTGCGATGTCAATGAGCAGCATCACTAGTGCCAGCAAGCACATGCAGCGTACTAGTACTTGACAACACTTTTGACGCCTAAATAGGCCCATGCAGGGACCCCCGTGATCCGCATGTACAGGCATCCCCTGGCTCGACACCAGAGCAGCGCCCACCTCCCTGCATGAGGCCCGTGCAGAAAAAGGGTTCCTATTGGTAGAGTTTCCAGGGTTGCTCAATGCTTCCCCTTCCTATCAGAATGGTGCAGGGTTGCCCGCGCCTCCACACGCCTCCACAAGGCACCAGGGTTACAGCCCACCCCAACCCACAGCCCACCCACCTTGTTTATCTGAGCCGTTGGGCAGCAGCTGTGGTGCCCCCCCCGCGTGCAGCCTGCCTGCCCCCCCCTGCTGCCCGCTGGTGCGTGTGCGTGCTAGGTGCACCTGGTTCTGCTGCACAGCCAGCTCCAGGCGCTGTGTCACACCCTGCGGAGAGGGGGCAAGAGGGAGGGTTCAGCCGTGACCCTTTGGCAGCGTTCTGCTGCTGATTAAGTGCTAAAAACATGGTCAGACCCCCTATTGAAACCTGGCATTCCTGCTAAACACGGGGTGTATTCATTAACACTTCCAGTCCCAAGGTACAAGCCAAGGACAGGAGTGCATGGCGTGCAGGCGGGTGGGTTGGAAGAAACTTCCCACCCAAGAAAAGCTTGCGACTGTAATTGATCTAAATCATTACCAGGTACAACCAGGTGCCCCCCGCCACCACACCCCACACCCCACCTGCAGCCGCGCCCTCAGCTCCTCGTTCTCCCCTGCCAGCTGCGCCATGTCGCCCGCCTGACCCTCCAGTGCAGCGAGCAGCGCGCGCTTGTGCCTGCCCAGCCGCGCAGCCTTGGCGGCCAGACCCCCCACCAGTGCTGCGTGCTCCTGGCGGATGAGGGTGAGGCTGCTGGTGGGGGAGGGACCTGCAGAGGGGTGGGGGGTGGGGGGTGGGGGAGTTTCAAGTGGGTGAGGGGGTGGGCAGATTGGGTATACATGGGAGGGGAGTAGAAAAGCCAGGTGAAGGCAATTACATACCAATGAGCTTCAATTTATGGCACAAAATATATACAACAACAAGAGATATTCTTGATAACAAAAAAATCGTCTCCCTCACCTAAGTGCCCAATAAAAGGCCATACAAAAATTACCACATGGAATGGAGGGCAACGCACCTGTGCGTAGTGCCTGGGGCAGCAGGTTCTCAGTCCCCGGAGAAAGCGTGAGCACCCCCGCGCCACCCCCCGCACGATCCGCCGCAGTGCGCGCCATCGCCCCAGCCGCAATTGCACCGCTCACATCCACCACGTCCTCAAAGGCAAGCGTGGGCCCCTCATCCCCGTCCTCCTGATCGCCTCCCTCTTGATCGCCCCCCCTGCTGGTGGGGGAAGGCGGCGCCATGTCATCTGTTTGCACCCCCAGCTCGGCGGTGGCCACAGGATGGTGGGTGGAGGTGGAGGTGGGCGCCCTGCCCATCTCGATCTGGCGCAGCCGTGAGCTGAGGCGGGAACGCTCCTCCTGCGCAGTTAGGAATGATGATTAGGGTTTGGGATATGATAGCTGAGACCTCCATGAGGCGAAGGCGCTCCTCATGCACAGCCATAGCCATGCTAATGCCAGCAGGCGCTGCAATGTGGACTGCACCACCGCCATCTCCCCTTGCCGTCAGTCTCCTGCCTCCAATGCATCCCCCACACCACCGTGCAACCTTGTCCTCACGCAACCATCGTCGTCCCCACCATCATCATACATTCCACCGCCACCACCATCTCCCCAGCCACCCACATATAGACTACCGCCATCCATGCCACCACCACCATCCCCATCCCCCCACGCACCCCCATCTCCTCCAGTGTTGCCAGCAGACCCGCCCGCTCCTTCTGCATGGCAGCCACCTTGGCTTGCAGCTTGCGCTGGTCAGCCACCGCATCGTCGCGCTCACGCACCAGGCGCCCCTCGCGGCCCCGCAGCTCAACAACAGACTCCTCTAGCGAGATGGCCTCGGTGGCGAGGTTCTGCGGGGCATGTAAGGGGGCTTGAGCAGGCAAGGACATGAAGGACCACTTTTGCTGGTATATTTACCAAAAAATAAGAGACAAGAGACACCACAGTGTGGTTCTGAACAGCCAATCTGAAAGTAATACATTGAGTCAATCCTTACTTTCAGCATGCAAGTCTCCAACCCCACTCATTAATCTGCATATACTAGCTGGTTGTTTAGGACTACTAATGTTTTAGGGTTTACCCCCACCTTTGCCGTCTCCGCCGCCTCGTGCTGCGCCATCCTGCACTCGTCCCTCTCCCGCGCCATGGCCTCCAGCGCCGCCACCTGGACCCCGATGGAGGCCTGGCACTGCTGCAGCTGTCTCTCAAGCTCCTCAATGTGATGAGCCTGGGAAAGGGAGAGGAAGGAGTCGAGAGAAAAATCGGTTTGGGTTGGCAGTGCGGGAATTAGCTACCCAGGATCTACCCACCAGCCCACCCACTCAGGTACCTGTAGACCCTTCTCGGCCACTGCTGCCTGCCCTTCCATTATCACCACCATTACTGCCACCGCCATCACCCACCTGCGCGTTGATCTTGTCCGCCACCACCACCACTACCAACACCACCACCAGGACCACCACCCATCTGCACATTGACCTTGTTCGCCACCACCACCACCGCCCACCTTGTCCGTCACCGCCACCTGCCCTTCCACTACCACCACCACCGCTGCCACCCACCCCACCACCCATCTGAGTGTTGACCTTTTCCCACACCGCCGCCTGCCCTTCCACTACCACCACCACCACCACCACAGCACCCATCACCACCACCACCCACCTGTGCGTTGACCTTGTCCGCCACCGCCGCCTGCGCCTCCTGCTCCTCCTGCACCTGCACCGCCTGGCGCTCCAGCGCGCGCTGCAGCTCAAATTTGGCGCATGTGAGCTCGTCGATGTGCTCCTGCAGCGCCCGGAACACAGACTGGCGCTCCGCACCTGCCTCAAACAGCGAGGCGCGGCTCTTGGGGGGGTCGGTGCCTGGGGGCAGGGGAGGGGGAGCTAGGTCAGGGTAGTTAGTTGGGGTTGAGGGGGGCTCAGTACCCACAGTGTGGTGGTCGCGTGGCTGTGGGTGGTGGGAAGATGCGATGCCCATTGGCCCCTTCCCAGACGCGTCACACACCCTTTGGCAATCCCCACTCATGCCCAACACCTCAGTCTCACCCTCTCCCTCCAATGGGCGCTAAAAAAATAAGAATAACTTTCTCTGCTTAAGATGAATTGTGTTTTATCATTTAAAAGAATTAAATTTATAAGAAGGATAAGTTAAATGCTAATTCGTTTTTAGAATTTAGACAATCAAATCAATTGCTCTGACGGTGCCTCACCTGACGCCTTGCCGGCGGGCGTCGGCGGCGGCAGCGGCGACAGCCGCGTCCCATTGCCCAGCAGTCCCATGGGCGGGGCAAGCAGCGACGAGTAGGGGGCATGGGGAGCGGGGGCCGGCCCATCGGTATCAGAGGCAGGTGGGCTTTCAGGTTGGCTGTGCCCTGCTTCGCTGCCTGTGGCGGAGGAGGGTGCGCGCCAGTGGGCGCTGGGGTGGTGGGGCTCCCGTGTGAGGTAGGCGTGGCGGGAGAGTGGCAGCGAGCCGCCTGAGTCCACCCCTGCATGTGGGGGGTGGCATGTGAGTACACCATGCATAAAATATGCATACCTCATGTATGTGGACTTAATGCTCCATTGCCTTGTCATTAGGCAGGCAAATGGGAGGAAAGAATGGTGTGCATGCGCTCAGGCCGGTGCGCAAGCCTGCCTGTAGCACTACCATACCCTTAAGAGGGTGCACATAAGCGCAATGTGCACAATGCAGGATATGCACGTACGTGTGATGTAGTCGCTCAAATCCTCCTCCTCTGCGCTCCCGTTAGCTACATCCTGGTGCCCTGCCCCATGCCCCCGCCCCATGCTGCCATTGGACCACGCACCACCACCATTCCCATTCGCACCCCCGCTGCCGGCACCGCGTTGCAGCTGGAACTGTAGTTGCGCCGCATCGTGCGCTGGAGGCTTGGCGGGGAGGAAGCGATCCGCGAGCATGCCGTAGGCGCTCACCCGCCCGCTGGCAGCCTTGGATGCAGGCTCCGGCGCCGGCGCGGGTGCTGGCGGCTGCAGGGCGGGCTGGGCGGGAAGGAAGGAATCCGACAGCTGCCCATACGCCCCTGACAGCTTGCCGGTCAGCGGCGGCAGCGGCGGTGAGGCGGTGTCTCCCGCGCCCTCCGCCGCGGCGCGCTCCCATGCGTCGGCAAGCACCGCGGCCGCCGCCTCCGCTTCGGCTTCGTCGGCGGCATCCGCCTCGCTGCGGCCGTCGGGTGTCCACGCTGGTGGCGCCGCCTGGTGGGTCTCAAGGGGCCTGGATGACGAGGCTGTGCTGGCAGCACTGGCAGGGGGTCTGGATGAAGGGGGAGCGCTGGCATTGCTCGTAGAGGGCCTGGATGATGCCGCGGTGCTGGCAGGACCACTGGCAGGGTCTCCTTCCTCCCGGGATGGGTGGCTGGCATCGCTGGCAGCCGACGAGGCGACAATGGCGCCCTCCTGGGGTTGCGCCACAGGTATTGCAGGAGGCTGTTCCTGCTCTACCGGGCGGGGGACAGGCTGCGTCATCGCGGGCGCATTTGCTGGCGCAGGCTGGGGCTCGGGTTGAGGCTCGGAGGGGGTGAGGGACAGGGAGGGCTCCGGGCTGGGCATGGGGCTGCCATCGTTGCGCCCTGCCAAGGGGACATCGTCATCGTCATTCAGAAAGCTGGCGAGCATGCTGGCGAAGGACCCAGCCGCCTTGCGGCGCTGACCAGGCTTGGCGAGCAGCTCCGCGCGGGATAGCGGCGCCGCTTCCCGGCCGGCGTCCGCCGCATCCCGCGGGAACATCGGCGGCGGCGAATCCGGCGGCGGCTCCATCATCGCTGCCCTGCTGCTCTCGAGCACCCGCGACAGGGCGGTGGTCTTGATTGGACTAGGCATTGGCTCCTCTGCAGGCGCCTGCATGGGCGCTGCTGGCGGTGCAGCCATCTTGGTGGGTGAGGCCGGTCGCGCGCCATTCCCCAGCCGGCCAAAGAAGCCCGGGGGGCGGGCAGGCTCCTGGGTCGGCTCCCTTGGCTGCGGCGGGTGGCCATCCAACTGGCCTGCTGATTGTACCGGGAGGGGTTTGACTGTCGAGGCGGCGGTGGTGGGAATGGTGGATGGCGCCTCTGGCAAGGGGGCTCGGGAGGGGTCCTCCGCCACTAGCGCATCAGCAGAGGGCCTGGGTGCCTCTGCAACCTGCGCACATGCATGGCCCACTCAATATCAAATCATCGCATGAAAAAAAGTCATTTAACAGCATAATTGTGAATATCGCATGTTTCATGATAAAGTGCATCGCATCTCGCGATCGTGACATAAATTGTGGATGCATGGACATTACTCAGGGTGCACAGTGGCTAGCTCGTGATCATCACATGCGCACATTATTGCATCGCATCTCCATGACCCTGCACAATCATCACCTCATCTTATGAGGCATGTACACATGCAAATGACAATCCCCAACAGCACCCCATCCAACGCACGCCGTACCTTGTCGGCCCCGGCAATGAACCCGAACAAACGCTGAGCGGCAGACGCCTTCCTGCGCCGCTCGCCCTCAGCCTCCACCCTCGCCTCCTCCTGCGCGACCACCACCGCAGCCGCTTGACTGTCCGCCACAGCCGCTTGCTTGCTCACCACAGCCTGCTCAGAAAGTTCTTCCTCCCTCCCCCCACTGGGCTGCAAATCGTCAGCAATTGGCACTGCTGGGGCAGGCTGTGGCCCCTGCTGCTGCACCCGGTCGCTGCCTGAAATGAAACCAAGGATGCGCGAGGCAGTGGAGGGCCGGGCGCCACCGACCCCCGCACCCTCCTCCCCTTGACCCGCAAGCTCTGCAGCTGACACCACCGCTGGCAAGGCCTCCCCCTGATCCTGCTGGGTAGCAGGTGCCGCTGCTGATGCTGCTGCTGGTGGTGGGGGTGGTGGCTGTGGTTCACTGTCCCCGCCAGCGCCTGGCTGGCTCTCCTGGGATGGAGGTGGTCCCAGTTGGGACGCCCCTAGTCCCTGCACCTGACCCCGGGAAAATAGCCCTGTGAGGAAGCCTCCTCGCCCGTGGTGTGGAGGGGAGGATGGCGCAACGGGGGAGTCGCCTTCTGACTGTGTGGCTGCATCCTGGATGGCTGCCTGTGGTGGGTTGGGGGGGAGGAAGGTGGCGTGCGGTACTGTGGGAGGAAGTGGGGGCAGGAACCCTAGCTTGGGCAGTGCTGGCTGCTCCCCTGCACCTGCACCACCAAACCCGGGTGCCAAGGGGCGTGGCAACGAAGAGGGTTTGAAGGTAGGGGCGCCAAAGGCTGGTGGCTTGGGCGCGTGGGGGTGGACGTGCAGGAACTGCGGGGGTTTGCCCATGGGTGGGGGTGGGAGAGCTGGTGAGGCTTCCGGCACCTCTGCTGGAGCCGGTGGCTTGCCAACCTCCACTGGTGGCTCTGCACGGCTGGCAGGTGTGATCACCGGTGCTGGTGGCTCCTGTGGTGGTGGGTGAGGCAGGCGTTCTGCGGTCTGCAGAATTGGAGCTGCTGGGACTGGTGTGACCGCTGGCTGGGGCTGCAAACTGGCAGGCGTGGGTGCCGGCTGTGGCTTAAAGAAGCTGGGGAGCACTGTGGATTGATGGCCGGGCGGTAGAAACTGGGGAGGCTTTGGCAGCGCGGAAGGGTTGGTGTGGGGTAGGAACCTGGGCGGGGCTGCGAACACTGGCGGTGGTGGTGGTCCGTTGCTGGTGTCAAAAGGTGTGGCAACTGGACCACTTGGTGCAAAGGTTGGGACCGCAGGTAGAGTCCTGACCACTGGTGGTGGTGCAGCTGGTGTTGGTATGGCTGCATCAGGCTGTGCTGTCGTGTGGTTTTGGCTGTGCCCCACGGGTTGGAGGAACCTGGGAGTAGCCGTGGTGGGGGCTGGCGGTGGTAGGAAAGTTGGTGGTGCTGAGCTTGGCGTTGCAGTTGACTCAGTCAGACGTACGGTTCCATTGGTCGGAGGCCCTGTTTGGTGGTTTCCAAACAGCTGGGAACTTGGTGCTGGGGCTTCCTTCCCAGCTTTAGCTGCCGCTTTCTGCTTCCTAAAAGCCTCCAACTGCACAACAGAAGAACAGTGGTTCATAAATACACTTCTTCAACGTGCAAGTGTCTTTGCTGTGCTTTCCTAGACGATGTGGCCTTTCTATGGGTTGCAAGGTTACCTTCTTCCTGCCAGCCTCCGCCAACTCCTTCTTGGAAGCGGGCTTGCTCATCGTGTTACTTCAAACCATATTACTTGCTATATCAACATGGTCGAGGACGTCTTTCCCTGAATTCTTATTCCTTGTGCTGTAATCGTACTTTCAACGGCTTTTTGAGAGACGTGCTTTGACTGAAGCGCACATTCCGAAAGGGTGACCGCAACCCCACGTGTTCACCATAGTAAGCTACCTTACTTTGACTGTGTTCTGTTGGTGGTCACTGCTTAAGATTAAGTGTTGATCAAGCATCTTTATGCGCATGCATTGAGTGGGAGACCTCGGGCACTCACAACGTGACACCTGGCATGTCTTGTCCCAATATGCATGCATATGACGAGCACAACTGTTATAGATCGTTCAACGTGAAGAAGTGGTGCTAACCAGCGTTGAGCCCAAGCCTTGACTGACAACCACACGCGTATTGCCTGGGTCAGCAACACTTGCAGAATGGAGGAAGTGCCTTGCATCGCCATCGTGGGCGCTCCTTCAGTTGGCAAGCTCACCCTGTTGAATCGCCTGACGGACGTGGGGCAGGACAAGCAAAACAGGACGCACCAGTGGAACCTGGATACCAAGTACTACAACGTCGACGTCAACGTTCACGTCCTGCACCCCCAACAGGGGTCCGCTCTTCCACCAGCGAGCGAGGCTGCAGTGCTGATGTACGATGGAACACACCAAGAAAGCTTCATCCAGCTAGCGAGGTGGGCAGACAGCCAAGATCTGGAGGACATCGAAGTGAGACTTTGCATCCAGAACAAGGCTGACCTGGCAGCTGGTACCCAAGCCTGGCACGAGGAGGCGTTGAGCTGGTGTGCAGGCAAGGGCTTTGAGCATGTGCAAACGTCAGCCGCAGACCCGGCCGTAGACAGCCAGCTGGGAGGTGGTGACGACCCTCAAGGCGTTGCACGGGTGGACGAAGCGCTGAAGGCCCACATGTGGCCTGGCCTGACCATGAAGGAGCGGCCCCACACCACTATGCACCCACTGGACTCTGAGGACGAGGGCCCTGGCAGCTACCAGCCTCCACCCTCCCATGAAACTCCTGTTGAAGACGTCCATGAAGCAGCATCTGGTGCAGAGCCAGCACAGCCAGCAGCAGGGGGTGTGTCTCCAAGCCACCGGGAGGAGCAGGACAACCAGCCTGGCACCACCACCAGTGAGGGGCTGGTGCTGGAGGGAGGCGACATGGACCAACTGGACGCAATGTTCCAGCAATTAACAAGTGAGTATCCTTGCACTGGCGACTGTCTATGGAACCACAACTGTGTCTCTTCTGCATCCCGTGTGTTGCAAACCGCTGTGCCATTGCGCTACCAGCCAGGCCAATCCCACAGCCATTAGTCCATGCCCATGCACTGCATCAGGAAAGTCGTGGGTTGCATCAGTTATTTACTTACATGCATTCCAGAAATACAGCCAAATTAGCAGTCAGTCTTGCACATGCGGCGCCAAGCATCTCTTTCCTGGCACTGTTGGAACCACTCGTGGGTTACATCAGTTAGCAAGAATGCAATGCTTGTCACATACACGGCTGATCTGTGGTACCACACGCTCAGGTGCACGTGAACAGCTGAAGGGTTTGCCTGACGCGGAGCGGCGCGAGGCCGCAGCAGCGCTTGCCCTTAAGCTGGTTGAAGCAATGGGGCTGGAGAGCGGCACGGAGTCTGAGGACGAATGAGAGTTTGAAGAGATCCAAGAGGGACTCAGGGGCCGTAGAGTGCCTGAAGATGATCCAGGTGCATGCAAGCCCACTACCAGTGCAACAAACCAGCCCAAGGCGGATGCTTACGGGCATGCATTGGGTTTGTATGTGGATGCAATGCTGAGCTTTGTCTAGTTTTCATTCCCTGTGGATCTCGAAGCAATACACACTGGTTGAAGAACTTGTTTTTCCTTATGCCCAATTATTTGTGATTTGGAACCACAGCAAGCTAGTTCATGAACTCTTGGCCAACGCCACCTTGTAACTACTAAAATTGCCCTGGGAGTCCCAACAGGCTGCAGCCTAGCTCAGCTCCATTCCATGCAGAGCAAATCTGCAGCATCTGCTAGTACATCCTGATGATCTGGCAAGGCTTTGTAGTAGGGTGTTGTGGCATTGAAACCATGTAGATGGGGCACCCCAAGGCGGGCGCATGGGGCGGGCGCTCTGTCAGTCAAAGTGGGGCCAGTGCGCAGCGTCTCCCGCCTGCTTCAGGTGCGCCCCAATCACATCCACATTGTTGCGACCAGCGCCGTGGCTGTGGTGCCTGCACACAGTACCACGCATCTTCATCATAATGCTTTTGACATAACATTGTTTTGAGACATCGACGATGCATTTACATCTCACATCACATCATTGCATACATGCACCACATGCACATGTTACATACAGTTTGGGTGGGTGGGCCAGGCTGGAATGCAAGCAACCTGGTGGTTTAGATGCAATCGTTAGCCTGGTGAGCAGTCACATATGCCATGGCATGTCACTGACAGCAGAAGTGGCAGCAGCGCTCGGTGACCGAGCGGTGATAGCACAGCAGACCCATCAGCTCTCAATGCATATGGGTCCCATGGGAGCATGCATCCAGCGGCGCCTGACCCCCAGCCCCTCTCCCCTCTCCCAAAACCCCTTTACTCCCACCCAGACCAGTACCTTCCGGTGTGTGGTGCAGGTGGCACCATCCCCTGCAGGTAGGGCGACACTCCCACCCTGGCCACCTTCCCCTCTGCCCCTGGCCTCCGCCGCCACTGCTGTGGCTTGGGCACCCTGCCTGTGTAGCCCGGCACCCCCCGCACGCGCGGCCACTCGCGCTCCTCATTCACACTCACATGACCTGTGGTTGCAAGGTGGGTGAAAATAATCAATTATCTTCACAGAAAATGCCACGTGATGCCATGTGGAAGCATTCCTCAGGTGAGGAGCATCCCTGCAGTGATAGTCATATGCAAGAGCATCGACGCTGATTGTTATCGGTTGCACCATTGCCGCGCAAGAAGGGGAAATTTAAGCATTGCATCATTACGGGGTGCATGATATTGCCTAAGACCCTCCAACCCTCCTATGGCATAATTTTCTCATGTGCAGTAGCTTTGGAGGAGCCTTCCCAGGTCCTTTCCATGGGCACGCTGGGATTTTGTCTTCCTCCACTCACCTACACCTACCCCCTCGGTATGCCATGGCTTCCTGCATCAGTTGGGCAATGCCGCTGTGCATGCGCATCCCCCCTAGCACTGACACCGGCGCTGCAACAGCGTAGCCGGGTATCACTCTCCTACCTGTTGCAGTTGGTGCGGGCTTGTCTGCCCCCCAGTCCTTGAGCAGTGGGCTGTTTTCGTAGTAGGGCATGTGCTTGGCGCCGGGGTTGAGCGCCAGGCGGATCTTCCTCTCGTGCCTGATTCTAAACTCCTCCCCATACTGCGCTGCCCTGATCCAGTGGTTCTGGACCTCGGCTGCGGCGCGCTGCTGGGTTGTCTCGTACTGTGTGAAGGGGGACGCATTCAATTGTGCGGGCATGCAATGGCCGTGCAGCAGATGGTGTGGTGCTAGCTGGATGTAGACTTTCCCCGCCAGGCGGGCCTTGACTCACTCCACTAGAGTGCTCACAGCAGGATAATGAGTCGCAATCTTTCCTTTCCATCAGGAATGGGCTGGAATTGGAGGTACAACTTTATTCGCACCCTAGACAAGGGTCATAGCTAAATAGCCTCATGTTTTCGTGGTGTTTATTGAAACACAGGTCGCACCTTGACTGGCTTCCTCATAAACGCTGGCACATCAATTTTGCTGTAATTGGGCTCCATCATCCTCTTTGGTTGGGAAGGATGGACCACAAGGCCTTCACAATCAAAGTAACCCCCCAGATGGTCAGTGGAAACCTATATCAACTGCAAGACAGAGACAACCTGGGTTGAGTGCAACACTAGCAGGTTGTAGTGCTTTTCGAGTCCAACTCCTACAATTCCCACTGGTGTCAGAGGTGAGGTTGTGGCTCTAATATACATGTGTCTATATTTTAAATGGTGATAAAGATACGTTCTGATATTTGCAGTGTGCTTGGCTCTGCAAGCATATATAGCAAAGGAAGGGAAAACTGCCATCTTGTCCCATAGCTACCCGACAGAAAGCACTAAGCTTTGCCTGCAGTAGTGCGTACTTCCAGTGGACTGAAATGGCATAATCAAGTTTGAAAGAGTGTCTGCTGCGCACCGTGGTCGTCAGGCTTCCAGTTGGACTGCATATACTTGGGCGGTGCGATCTGTGGCACCTTGAAAACTCAACTGCGGGGCCGACGATCTGCTAGGCAAGCATCGTCTGCACGGCTACAAATACAATCCTGTTACAATCTGTCAGATATTTTCGACGCCTGGAGGCTTGCTGTACTTTGTCCAGAGCGCTGGCTGGCAAGTTATGCAGTTCTTTCATGGTTCGCCGTTCCGCCTTGCCCACTTGCGCTGCGGTTGTGCCACCTGGAAAGCGCTCCGCCCTCCCTTTTCCCGCGCTTTGCTGCACTTCATTGCCTTGAATCCCAAGAGTTGCTAACGGTGTGCAAGCAATACAGCCGTTCCTTTGATGTCTGTGCGCTGACATTCCTTGATCTGAGTATGTAGGGTGTTTACTAATACTGGTGCGCGCACGATACGCCACGGCAGCGGTACCCACAACTTTGCGCGACACGCCACAATTTGTATAGGATCTTCACTAGATTCGTAAGCCTTTGGAACGGTTGAGCTCCAGAAGAGCTTTTTTTACACGCACCATCACTACGCCTGTTCCAAAAACCCCTCCTCTTGTCAAAACTTCGCAAAGTACTTTTGTGCCAGGTTCCCATCATCGAGTGCGGGTTCAGATACACCTCACTAGTTGCGGGGCTACGTCTCAAACGCTATCCTTCTTGCACACTTAGCGCGATCCTCGTACTTGGCAGCCTCTAGGCTCTAGAGAGCAGCTGAGGAGAGTGTGGAAGTCCATCCCACAGTTTCAGGCAGGAAGCTACATAGCTATGGAAGAGGCAGCAACAAAACTGCCTTGGCAGAACCTGGTCATCCTGGAATTTTCTGCCCTTCACGGCGAAACATCTAACGAGCAAGCACGGGAGGTGGGTCACTTGGTTCGCACTCGTGCCTCATAGCTCCAAACAGCTCACCCGCTTATCACCCGCCATCAAGGGCATGCCCAGGAGCCCAAAACACGCTGCGCCCATTGCATATTTCAGCATAAAATCGGGTAGCAAGTGAAATACCTTGGTGCTCAAAGTGTTTCCTGGGCATCGCAGTACACACATGTTCTGCAATTCAATTGGATCTTTTGTGCGTAAGGGAGGAACCCACACTGACTGACAAGTGCTGGGCATGCGTGCAGGGCGCGTTCACAGACTCCACCGCCAATTGGCTCCTGCAGACCGGCGCCCTCGATGTGCAAGTGCTGCAGACGGCGCTAGGAGCCGCAGACAGGCTCCACCGGATCCAAGTGCTGTGCCGGGAGTGCGAGGCTGCGTCGCTGACAATGATCCTGCAAGTGGCGGGCCATGATCAAGTGGCCCAGTTTGCTGCCAAGAGCGCAAAGTCCTGACTGATTCAGCAACGCATGAGTATCTGGCTGGGTATTAGATGGGGCTTGAGTACGCGTCTTTATCGTCAGGTTTCAAGCAGTGTGTGGTTGGAAAGAGTACAGGGCTGTTGTCCTCAGATTATCCCTCCCTATCCGCTGAGGTAACAGCAACAGATTATCACCACAGACCTTGGTCTCAGGTTGTATCCTGGAGACTTCTACACAAGGTGCGCTAGAAGGATGTGTTTTATCCATATAATAGCGCTGACTTGGACTACTTAGGCTATAACTTTTTTATTGACAGGTTTTTACCACTGCACACGCACACGCAAGGGTTGCCCACCACGTGGAGCTGTGAACCTCAAACCTGGTGGCAGGTTTGTTGTCAGCCTAGAATAAAGTGTGTGCTCTGTTGAAGGGGCACAAGCGCCACACTGTTGGCTGTGGCTGGAAAGGGGGTACACCCTAACCACTACACCCTGTAAGTAGGGTCACTTTCACAGGACAAACGCATTCATTTGCGTTCGACGAGCATATTGCTTTGCAATATTTGCAGCCACGTGCACGCTAGCGGAACTTCGCACAAAGTTAACAATTGAAGCAGATATTTTCGGGTTTACGTGTAATTGCAGCGTTATACTGTAAGTCTGCCGGCTGGTATGCAATGCTGCAGCAGCAGAACTTCCAGCCTGGTACAGTAAGTTGGCGAGATTTCCGGGAAATTTACTGTGGAAGAGGGGATGACGCGCGGCCATGCCTACACCAATTGCAAGTTTTTGTCGAGGTGTGTGTGTGTACAGCAGTTCCAAAGTGACTGAAACTTCGAGCAACCACTAGTGCCGCTGCGAAAGTACACCGGTACCAGTGAAAGGGCTTCCACGGCACTGATGCATATGAGCATGTAGGTTTACACATATGCATGCATACACGACAACCCCAGCAGCTTCACGCTTAGCTGCGGCGGCGTGGTACAGTAAGTTGGCGAGATTTACGGGGAATTTACTGGGGAAGAGGGGGGATGACGTGCGGCCATGCTTACACCAATTGCAAGATTGCGTTGAGGAGGGTGTGTGTACAGCGGTTCTAGCAACACTGAAACGTCGAGCATACACCAGTTCCACTACGCAACTACGCTGGTACCAGTGAAAGGGCTTCCATGGCACCAATGCATATAAGCATGTAGTTCAGCACATATGCATGCATACACAGCAGCGTTGCAGCGCGGTGCAGTAAATTTGACGCTTGGTAGGCGAACTGACAGGCAACGCTGCAGCAGCCACACCTCCAGCGTGGTACAGTAAATTGGCGAGATTTGCGGGAAACTTACTGTGCAAGAGGGGGGATGACGGCTGGCCATGCCTACACCAATTGCAAGATTGCGTTGAGGAGGGGGGGTGCACAGCGGTTCTAACAACACTGAAACGTCAAGCATACACCAGTGCTGTTGCGAAATTGCACTCGTACCAGTAAAAGGCTACGAGGGGTACCGATGCATATGAGCATGTAGGTTTACACATATGCATGCATACATATGTGGCACGACCCAGACTTCATTACTGTATTCCCCTTGCTGTGCCTTTTCGCCCAAGTCGAGGGCAACCGAATTTATAGGGGGCTTTGGTTGTACAGATACAGAGGTTGGCACAACATGAGCAAAAAGTTATCAGCTGGTGCCCTCTGGACTATTTGGGCGATTCGTGCACTTGGGTCCAAACGTCGAACAACTTGTGTCGCAAGCTCTGGTTTTTCTCACGAACCGCTTGTTATTGCCTGATCACAACCGCAAGGTTTATGCTGTATTAAACGGTACGTGGGCTTGGGCTAATTGGTTGTAACAACCAACTTGGCATTATTGCATTGTTTGTGCGTATGGACTGAGCTTTAACACTGTTCACAACGATGAACGAGCATTGCTGGTGGTTTCAGAACTTGTGCACCTCTGCTCTGCACTGCACTGCTCGGAGCATAACATGTACAGCAAAGAAAAGAAAAGAAAACGGACGCCAAAGGCGTAAATAAGCATATTGGCACACTGTCCTTGCACTGGCTCCTGCAGCCCTTGGTGGTGCGCGGCATCCAAAGCCGAGCAACGTTCCCATATGCCGGGCCAGTGTAACTACATGCCCTCTTCAGCTTCCGTGCCGAGGCCCTCATTCCATTGGTAGTGCAACATGCGGGTCCAGACAAATGCGATCTGTGTGGCTTCCGAAGCAATACGAGTGCACCATAGTTAATTTAAAAGCAGAGTCATCGGGCAGCGTCAACTTGAACGTTTGAACTGTGCACTTTTTCAATCTAAACTTGCCACAGCAAGAATGCAAGAAATGTGCAGATGCCACATGCGGCAGCCTTAAATGGGTTTTAAAACTTGCCAGCAATAAATCACACCAACTATCTACCTGTGAAACAATGCACAAACCGCACAGCACAAATCTTCTCTCTGGTGTCCACAACGCTCTAATGCCAAAATCACGCCATGTTCTCTCGGCAACCACGTAAACTGTGTAAAGCCAAACCATAATCTCTCCCTTACCAAATGGAATGCATGTTCTCATTTGATCCAGAGCATACCGCAAACTGCACACATACCCGCTCTCCTGGCAAGCCCCCCCCAGCCCCACCCCACCCGTCGCATGCACCAGACCGCCACCCAGCGGGGCCCATGCACAGCCTGCCAACCCACGGCCCCACGACGTTGCATGGCCAACCACGCCTTTCTCCAGCCATCCTCCACACCGCATCACGTCAGCAGCTCCCGCCCCTTAATGCCATGCCTGGCACTGCGCCCTACAGCCGCTCGCCCTGTCAATGCACGGGCTGGCCCCACCAACACAGGCCGAGTAAAAACAGCACAGCCCCCGCCCCCAGCCCCCCAAACCCTAAACCCCCAATGCCCACTGGCCAGCGGCCCTCTACACATAGAAGTCTGTTTGGCGCGATGATGCGCCCACCTCCTTGAGCTTCTTGAGGATCTGCGTATAGTAGTCCTCAAGGTACTGCTCAAGGCTGGTCACGCTGGCAGGGTCAATCTGCGGGAAAGAGGGGGAGGGGGAGGCGTTAGACAACCGGGAAAGTCAGATATAAGGCGCAGACTGCTGACTGCCCAACATAACACAGCAGTGATTATATCGATGAACTTAGTTAGTTAGTTACATGCATTCCAGCAATACAGCCAAATTAGCAGTCGGTCTTGCACATGCGGCGCCACGCAGCTCTTTCCTGGCCCAACATAGCATAGCATTGATTATATCGATGAAGTAAATGAGCTTAAAAGCAGCAGATGGCATTGGGATCAAGGAACGTCACAACGAACCACAGCAGTGCTTTGTAGAGCTAGCTTTTGAGAATGACAGAGATCCCCTGATGCAGCAGGTCATGGTTCTTCTCCACATCTGCTACAAACCCTACACATCAAACCCTACCAAGATAAAATCCCTACCTGCAGCAGATTGTACGTCTCCTCCATGTCTGCCGCGAATGTCTCGTTGCTGGCCAGCACCTCGGCAAACGCCAGGCGGTCGGCAGCATCGCGCGCCCACTGGAACCCCTTCAGGATGCCCCGAGTGGCCCGCAGCAGCCACACAGGCACCTCCGTCACCTGGAGGGGTGGGGGGTGGGGGGTCACGCGTGATGGTGGGGATGCGGTGGTGCAGAAGTGGTGCGATGGGGAGATGGGATGTGGTGGGTGCGAGGTAAAGGCGTGCATAAGGCTGTGGGATAACGCTGATTGGGTCGCTTTGCCTGACATGTATCGATGTGGGTGGGCAGCAAATAGGAAGGGATGTGGCCTGGGGGCTAGCGCCAAAGCCCTAGCATTGGCGCCAGCATGGGCGCAGCCCATGAGTTATCCCACACGGCCAGGCATGGCGTGCAGCAGTGTGCGCGTGATGGGGGTACATGCAACGCAGAAGACCTGGCACATGCCACGACATAACAGCGCGTTTTTTAGTGATGCAAGTGGTTTTTTCCTTTAAATTGATTTTCAGGCTCCTCGGCGCGCACTGTTAGAGTTGACAGTTCAGAATTCTGGCAACCCGGGGGGCTGGGCGCGCACCTCTGCGTCTGCGTCCGCGTACTTCTCGCACAGCTGGATCACCTCCTGGGTGGTCCATGCCCTGGGGCCCGCCAGGGTCAGGGTCTTGCCAGAGGTGGCCTCGCTCCTGCAGGCAATCACACCGACATTATGTATCGCTCCCATGCACTCCACAACCCCAGGCTGGGACTTGCTCCTTTGCATGCTGTGGCATGGCATACCACGAGGTGTGGGGAGGTGCACAGAGCCCTGAGGCAGCGTGCCAAGTGCCGCCAGCATTATGCATGCCAAGCCCCACATGTTCATGTGGAGTACAGGGCTCATGGGTGCACAAGACAGTGCGGCCCCGACCGCCGCCAGCATCAACACCTTGAACCCTAAACCAGGCACCTGAGCGCCGCCAGCGTTAAAACCCTAGACCCTACAGCGCGCACCTGAGCGCCGCCAGCGTCATGCGCGCCACGTCCTGCGTGTCCAGGTAGGCGGTGCGCGTCTGGTCGCTGGTTCCCCACACAGACTTCTCCTCAAGGATGGGCACAGCATAGTTGCCGATGATGGCCTGCAGGAGGGGGGTGTGCGGGTCAAGGTGGGGTTGCTATGGGGGCACGGGGCTGTAATGGTGTCTGGGCACCGTGTAATTGCTGATGATGGCCGAGAGGGTTCAAGGTGCAGGTGCGGTGTACCAGGGAGTGCCCTACGGCATGGCGAAAAATGGCAATGGCAGAGCAGGACATGATAGCAATCCGGCAATCCAGGCGCAAGCACTTTACCACCAACAGGCAATTGCTGGCTGTCTGACTAAAGCAAATGTACATGTGCAGCACCAAACTACATGGGGTAAGCGCTATTGTCATCTTGCCCACCTGCATGAACCCGCACAGCCTGAACACCGTGTAGTTGAGCCCGCTTGACTCCAGGTACTTCTCCGTGCAGTGCTTGATGTTCATGAGCGGCACCTCGGGGTGCTTGTCGCAGTTGTGGATGGAGAAGAAGATGTAGCGCTGGATGCCCATGGCCTGGCGGCACGAGCGAGGGTGTGGCGGGTCAGCGACAATAGTCAGACTGTGGGGGCTTGAGAGTGCAGGGTGGAACAGCAGAGGGCTGACGGAGACAACGGCAATACAGACAGACAAAGGGAGATAGCAGCATAGTAAACGCATAATTAGTTGATGGCATGTACAATTCTTCCCGTTATACTGGCAGGAAGCCAGGGCAGTACTTGGCAGTTTGAAAAGTGAAGTCAGACAGTTGCCTTTGCTTGCAGTGGCTGTACCTGTGCGCACTGAATGAGGGCCACCTTGCCGTTCCAGTCCACCTTCTCAGTGGACTCCTCAGGCCGCGCGGTGGCGCAGTCAATCACGGTGTGCACACCCACCAGGGCCGCTGGCAGGGAGGTGGGGTCGGTCAGGTCAGCCTGCAGAGGCACACAGGATACTAACACTAGTTATTTGCCATAGCATGCATTCCAGCACTACAGTCAGCCTTGCCCAACCTGTGGCTAAAGCAATTCTGCCCTGACGCTGCTTCTACCCAACTGGTGATCCTGCGCGATCCTGCTGTGTCAGGTCAGCCCACAGACGCACACCTCTTCAACAACAGCAGCTGGGTGCTTGTTCTAAAGCACCAAATGGGTTTACAACCTGGTTGTTCTAGAGAATATTGCAAGAGGCTGGGTGGGGCAGGTTGCCACCACTGTTTGGGCTTTGTACCTGCACAGTGGTTGCTCCCCAGTCACGCAGGAAGTCAGCTGGGGACATTCGTGGCTTGACGATGCACCTCACGTCGTAGCCCTCGTCCAGAGCCTTCCTCACCACCTGCCTGCCCAGCGTCCCAGTTGCTCCCACCACAAGGATGCTGGTCTTTGGCACTGGTGTGCCTGACGTCTTTGACACGCCAGCTGCCGAGGCCTGGATGCTGCTGCTGCTCCGTGCAGAGAAACCTGCGTCAGATCATACTCGTTACTCACAATACCAATGTATGCCTAGACCCAAGTTACACAATATCTAGCAACCCAATTTTGCGACATTCAGTGCCAATTCCATGGCTACGTGCCTGCTTTGAACGTGGCTGTTTTGTGGACCAGGTGTTCGCTAGAGCCCAGGAAAGCCTTCCTCCCTGCCTTTACTGGTTGGAACGCCTGCGTCTTGGCAGCACGCTGGCTCGTCCTACTGCTGCTGGTGAAGCATGGTACCGACTGTGTCGAGCTGCCTGCGAGGAGTGACTCCATAGCGACTAGCAGCTACAAACAGTGGCGGTGCTGTGTGTGGATGCGTGCGAGGAAAGAGCGTGGGCTGGGTACACAGTATGAGGCAAAGTATATCCAGTGAGCTGAAAGAATGCTGCTCGCTGGAGGCACCACGTTAGCTGGAAAAGCTTGTGACTCTTGTTCACCTCAGAAAATGTTCCAGCTTTTCTGTTTTTGTGGTCCGCGCCGGATGAGCCGAGGTCCGGGAGAATACATCCGATGGGCGTTGTTGACGCGCCACCTGGCAAGGATGTTGGCCATGTGGCATCACGAGATGCGTTGCGTGTGTTTATGTGCGAGGTGACGGAGGAACACTTGCAAGGCATTCAAAGGCGGAATACGCCTTCCTATTGCTGTATTCTCGCTTGAGCCGAACGGACATTCACGTTGAGGCTGTGTCGTTAAGTGCAAAGCTTCTGTTTCGAGGTTGTGGTGCCCAATAGTGTGCATTGAAGGCAACACTTTCGCTAGCCAATCACCCCTCTGCCAAACCTCCACTTATAACAAGGTGGCTTGGCATCCCACGCCAGCCACTGCACGTACATCCAATACTTGGGTTGTCCCAGCAGCACCTCGTTCCACCCCCCTTAATTATTAAGCCATCCATCACCATGGTGGTCTGCAGCCTCTCTACCCCCACCCAGCTGGCGAAGCCCCAACAGCTAGCCACCAAGTCACGCAGACCCTTCTCCGCCGCCACCGCCGCCCCAAGGTGCCATGCTCCCCTCCCGGCAGCGACCAGTACCCACCAGGAGCCCATGCCATCAGCGCCCTCTGGGACAATGGCACAACTCACCCGGCGTGCACTCCTCAGCTCTGCAGCAGCTGTGGGTGCAGGCATGATGCTCCCCCAACAGGGCCAGGCGCTTCCCGCCAGCAAGGGTCAGACACCACAAGTGGGCACCTACCTGCCCCTGGCTGGCGTGGAGGACTTTGTGGAGTTTGTGCCAGATGGACAGAAGACACCGGTGCGCACCCCACCCCCACAGCTTCAGCCCTCAGCTATGCACAGCCCCCACTTCCAGCTCTCTGTGTGTGCACATATAAATTCCCAGGCCCTCTGGTTTTCCCCACCCTGGCCTTTGACTCTCTGCAAAGTTGTATCACTCGTGCTACCCGCCCTCTGCGCTGCACACCCTGAGGCTCAATGCCTCCCGCGCTCTGCTTTGCACACTAGCTTGCAACTAAGCACACCAAGGGGGCAGCAAAAACTTATGCGCCGATACTGCACACTCCTGCCTCGACGCCATGCTCCCCTGTTATCTACCTTCCCAGGCGCCAGCGCTGGGACTCGTCAATGCATCCTTTTGTTCCCTCATTTTGGCGTGCACACACCCCGCCGCTTAGGGTCTAGAGTTTAGGTGTTCTCACACCCAGCAGCTTAGGGGTTTCCGCAGTCCGCCAACTATACTTTTCCCCTCTGCAGGCGTTGCGTGCGGGTACGGTTGACTCCGCCAACCCCTACCGCTTCGCCATGCCCCCCACCTGGCGGGAGGGCAAGGTGGCAAACATACAGAGCGGGAACTACTGCCAGGTGAGCAGCTTTAGGGTTTTAGGGACGAGGGTTTAGGGATGACTACTACTGCCAGTTGAGCATCAGTGGTTTGGGGAAAGGAAGGGGAGGGAGGGGAGAGCACTAATGGGGGCACTGATTAGGGAAGGAACGGGAGCAGATGGGCCCCCTTGACAACAAGCTAGGGGGGGGCATATATAATTGTTGCCTGGGCCAATTGGTGGAGCTTGCCTCCTAAATTATGTCTGGCATTTGCTGAACCAATACCAATGCACATGCGATGGGTCAACCATCCCGACCTTTCCGTGCTCACCCCCTCACCCCCACCCACCCCTGCCCCCTCCGCAGCCCAAGTGCGCCGAGCCCTGGACCGAGGTGGTGTTCGCTGACCCTACGCAGGGCAAAGCAGTGGTGAGCCAAATCCTTAACCCTTGACCCTACACCCTAGACGAGGGGTATGTGTATACAGGTGCATCCACGCTGGGCCCTGCTCCAAGCACGTACCCTATACTGGGTTTTACTTGACAGAACACAGCAGCCCGATGATATCCTGTCCCCAGCAAGCCGCATTCCGCATCCCTGTGTGCACTGCATGCCAGTGCTGCAACAAATTTGGGTTTAGGGTTTAGGGTTTAGGGTTTAGGGATGCATGGCTGTGTGTGATCTGTCCACGCTTGCATGGACTCTCCTCTGTGCCTTATCCCATGCTTTCTGGCCCTCCTGTGTGCCCGATTGCTGTGGCAATTATTCCCCCTTGTATGCCTGATCTCAGTGATCATCCCCCTCCCTCGTGAGTGTCACCCCCCCTCATTCCAGGTGATTGTTGCCCCCCTTGTGCGCCTGACCAACAAGGCCAACCCAAGTCTTGAGGAGATTGGCCCACCAGAGGGAATCGTTGAGTCAATCGGGGCATTCATCACAGGTGGGCAGGGAAAACCCTGTAGGGTCTTGGGGGGGCAATTTAATTTGTATACTTAGAAGGGTTTTGGTAGGGTGATGCTGATTAGCTTGGAGGCATCCAGCAAGAGCCGAGGGGGGCGAAGGGCTTATGTGGGCCGAGGGGCCAAATTATTCGCATGGGGCAAATGGCTGCAAATGCTTTGAGTGGCCACATCCACTCAACTCCATACGCTAAACCCTAGCCGCGATTGCATGTGCGCACTCTCCTGCTCGGTGTCTCAATCATGCCTCCCCGCCACCTTGGCCCCCTGCCTTTTAACCTACACCCTGTTGCCCATGTCACACACGCCCCACCCACCTCCTCTTCCCCCTCTGCACACCCGCCCCACCCCCTTCCCCCTTCCTACCATACCTCATCACCCACCTCCCCACCTCCTGCTCCCCCTGCAGGCACCTACCTGGATACCGAGGATGTGGTGAGCATGGAGTCGCTGCAGAAAAACGGGCAGACGGTGAGGGCGATAGGGTTTTAAGACCAAGGTTAGGGTTTAGGATTTAGGGATGCTGTAGGGGTTTGGGCGCAATGGTTAGGGTTTAGAAATGTTGTGGCAATGGAGGCGCTGCAGCGGCAGGCGGTGAGGGCGGTAGGGTTATGTGGGGGGGTCTAAGGGATGGTGATGTGCTGGGGTTAGGGGTTGCGGAAACATGCATGGGAGGGTGTAGGGTTGTCTTGGGAGGCACTGCGGCATGGCGGACGTATGACAGGAGAACGATGGTGTTTTGGAGGCGGCGCCCAAATCTGGAAAGGCATGCAGGGGCAATGCGCTTCCCGAGTGACAGCTGAATGGAAAAAGTAGCACCAGAAATGATCATCAAACCTACCTCAAAGATTTCCCACATAGAAACCGAAGAACGTCCCATTAAACCAGATCCAGTAGGCAATAGGGTAACGCAACCCATAGTCTCCTTGGCGATTCCCACGTCCCCCCTCTTTTTGACTTCCTCCCTCTGCCCCCTTGCGCAGTACTACCAATACGAGATCAACGCGCCCTACGGCACCAGCGGCCCACACGCCCTGTCAGCAATCACAACAAAGGTGCGCCACTACCATCACTATGCCATTGTGGCGCACTTGATGTAGGGTTTAGGGTTTAGGCATGCGCACTGTCATATACTGTGGGCCCCACGCCCTGTCACCAACCACCACAAAGGTGCGACACTACCATCACCATGCCATTGTGGTGCACTAGAATGGCATGCACATTGTCACGTACTATGGGATGTTGGCTGCCTTCGCCATCACCAGCACCATGATGCTGAAAGGTGCGCCATCAGCAGCAGCAGCAGCATGATGTATTGCATGCTGTGGGATGCTGGTGTTGGCGTGGGTGTTGGTGTCGCCACCGCCATTGCAACCTTAATCAGCATGACAATAATGAGCACCAGCATTCCATCATGATCATCATCATTGATACGCAAGCCCGAGGTCATGTGCCGGTGTATGTTGCTTTTCCTGGCATCATGAGTCGCCATCCTCGTGAACGCCAGGTGCATAAGGATTGGAGCATGTGTTGACTGTGGCCCCCATGTCCCCATATCTGCAGGGCAACATCGCGCTGCTGTTTGTGGTGTCAGCGGACAACAAGCAGTGGGCAAACTCGGAAGCCAAGCTGCGCAAGATGGTGGAGACGTTCAGGGCATAGGGGAAACCGTAGGAAGGCGGAATTCTGGGGTGGGTTTATATTGCAGCAACCCTTGGGGAAAAATTCCCAGCTGGATATGGGGTGAGCATGCATGCTGATATCTTTTGCATGGGACGAGGGCGGTTGGGGATGGGTTCTGAGGAACTCTACCATGTTGGACGAGGCAGGTGGGGTTTTGAGGAACGTGTAGGGCTTCGGCCCTGGTCGGGCTAGGCTAGGGAAGACTCTTGACTGCATTAAAATTTTGTGCAGCTGCACGTTGGTGTGTGTGAGGGGAGGTCCTCCGAGGGGGGGGCGGGGTTGTGCATTTTTGGAAAGAGTTTCTCCCCGGGGCGCTGTGGTGGAGGTAGGGGATCAGTGTGGTACACTGTCATCATTCTATATTTCATGACGGCAGGCAGTGGATTATTATACAGAGAAACATTCAAAAACTCTTGAGTCAAGACTTAGTGTGAGCAAGAAGTATTGATACGCGTGGCTGTATCGTGTGTGTAATGGCAGCAAAAGAGCTTGAGTAATAATTATGCTTACAATTTGCCGCAATTGGGCCAAGGGCCAAGGTGCCAAATTAAACAAGGATCATACCATGATGGTTACCCAGTGGCAATTCATTGATCATGATCATCTGAATTGCCTCGTGCCAGAGGCCTAAACCAAATCATCTCAAGCCCAATTTGAAAGCTGCTAAAGGCCAGCCCTAGACCAAGTGCTAATATCATACTATGCTGGTTGACACAATGTGGTGAGCTGCCGTGTGTGGGGGCGTTTTGTTTCTTTCTTCTAATATGGAAACGCGCGGCGCAGCGTGCACTCAGGCTGACAAGTGGAACTGCACAGGCTGAGTGTTAACACGGTGCTCACGTGAATCATGCAAACGGTACAGTTGACCCAAACAACATTAACTTAAAGAGGACCTCACGGCTGCTAGTAGATATCTATTTCCTGGTATGCAGTGTGTCACAGGTGAAAGGCATTCTGAAGCTGGAACTTTGGCTAAACCCAAGGATACCATTGCCAAAGCAGTGCTCCTGGCGTCAGAAAGTAGCATTGCTAGGCAAGCTAACAAGCAAGGGTACCAGCTGGTACTGTGCCACAAACAGATCTTGAACACAAGCTAGATATGCAAATATATATTTATGCTGCAAAATCAACAGGTGACAGCGCCATTGTAACAAGTGACAGCACATTCAGAAGGATATTATCTAATCATGGGTATCTGCTCATCCCCCACCCCACACCCCATCACCCCCTGTCTACTGCAAGCAGCGGCTGCCAGGGGTCCCCCTCCTCACCCCCCTCCCCTGCATCACCACCCCCTTGGCCCCCACCACCACCCACCACCCCAAGTTCCACATCCCCCTCCCCACCACCCCCGCCCCGGGGGGGGAGGGGCCCCTTGTACGCCCTAAACGACCTGCTGCGGATAGAGGCAAAAGGGGAGTCTGATGTAGAATTTAGGGTTTGATCCATTCCTTCATCATCCTGGCTGGTGATGCATGCCAGAGCTGGATCCCATGACACCCCGCTGGCTCTGGTGGGGGGTGGCGGTGGGGGTTCACGGGTGCCGGTGGTGGGGTGTGTGTGCCAGGGGCTCGGTGGTGTAGGGCTCGGGGGTGTGGAGCCTGTGGGTGGTGGGGAGTGAATTGTTTGGCACACAGGGGACACAGAGGGGATGCATGCGGCACTCAGAAAGTTGCATGAATGGTGAACACAAACATGTTCGAACATATATTCATGGATGTTCCATTAAATTTGAGCATATTCATTTTTGTTACCAGGCACCATTGTCCACCCAGCACCCCCCTTCCTGGAGCCACAAACCCCACCCCCAACCCTGCCGCACCTGCACCCCCATGCCGATTGCTGGCACTGGCATCTGGTGGTGGCCCTGCATTGCACCCCAACTCAGCCCCTGCCAGCTGCGGTGCCGATGAGCGGTTCTGCTTCAGGTGGTGCTTGAAGGCCTGAAAGGAGCAGGTTAAGGGTTAAGGGTTTAGAGCTTAGGGTTATGCTTCAAGCGGTTGCTTGAGGGCCTTTGGTGGGGAGCCAGGTGGTGGTGGTAGGGGGGTGGGTGCACATACGTGGCAGGAGGGGAGGGAGGGATGGGGATGTGGCAGCCGCTGCGCACATAGCGGCAGCAGTGGGGCTGGTGGTGTCTGTGACTAACGCAGCATGCCCCTCCCTTGATCACTGCCCCACTGGCACTTCCACACCACACCACCACCACCACCACCATCATCTTGGACCCGTCCCTCACCCTTTTGACATCCCCCCCCTGCCCTCCCCATCATCAATACATCAAACTCCCCACCTGCGCCCCAATCACGCTGTTTATCCTGGTGGCCTCCATTGCTGCCATGAAACCCCCTCGGCTCACACGCACCAGCCGTGCACCCGGGGCAGCGCGCGCGTCAAAGTCGGGGCAGTACCTGTATCAAATAGCATGGCATACATTACCATCAAAATGCGCTGTATTACAGCTACTAAAAAAACAGAGAGGCAAAAATAGAGAAGTAACTAATGCTCCGGAGGCCTCATCAAGATCTCCAGTATTAGGGCATTGGTTGAGGAGGAGACAGAGTGAGAGAGCGCCCCAGCCTCAGAGGCTGTCCATTCCCTCATGTGTCTACATACAAGGGGTGCAGCATTACAATTGCCAATTCCCTACCAATATTGATGCAATATTCATGACAATATTTTCTCCAGTTTTTAATCCTAGCGGACCAGAATCGCGACCCTAAGCACTTACCCTCCCCTGGTGAGCGCCTTGTTTCCCATCACGCTCCACGGGCCCAGCTCCAGGCGGAATGCCTCATCACCCGTGCGGATCAGCACCTTGCCCTGCGAGATAGGGGGTGGATGCTCTTGATCTGAAAAGGTAATATGTTTTGAGGGGATTGGGGGGATTGCCAATAAGGCACTTAACCTGTTGGTGTATGTGCTGTGTATTTGGGTGGGTACCCTAGGGAATGTAATTTGGAGGAGCTCCTGGCGGGATGCCTCGCCGCCGGTGCGGATGAGCACCTTACAATGCGGGGTGGGCGATGGGTGGGGTTTGTGCAGGGTGATGGGAGATGGGAGCATGGCTTGCCCTGTGAAGGTCCCTAAACAGACGCACACTGCCAAAAACAGCCCACATTATAGTTCCAAACTTAATTCAAATCTCTGATCCCCACCACCAGACTCCCGCACCCACGTCTACAACCCCACTCACCCACCCACCCCATCTCCAACATGCACCCCACCCACCCACCTGCAGAATGAGTGTGAACGAATCAGAGGGCTGACCCCTGCGGTAGAGAACCAACCCTCGTTCCGCCCCCACCTCCACCCCCTCCTCCCATCCCAGGGAGCCCCCACCAAATGCGCCTCCCAGGCTGCACCCCTCAGAGGTTGGGGATGGGGGGTCTGGGCGCACATCCACAAGCTCTGCGTGGCGGACCAGGCCCTGCGGGGGATAAGGGTTTAGGATTTAGGGTCAAGGTTGAGAGTTATGGGTCTAAGGGCACATCCACAAGCTCTGCGTGACAGACCAGGCCCTGCGGGGGGATTAGGGTTAAGGTTTAGGGTCTGGATGCACAGACGCATGCCGCACAAGGCCCTGCGGGGGGTGGGGGCGGGGCATTATGCGGTATGACAAGGGACGTGATACGGTGTGGCTCACGCATTTCACTGCTGCAGGTTTAACTGATGGGATTTGTGTGTTCCATGATATACGATCGCTGTGTGTTTCACGTTGTAGGATAGCGCTCATAAGGTAGAAATGGAACCTCATGTGGTTCACGTGAGGGCAGGTAGCAAATCCAAATCCACACACATGTCCTCACACCAACACCCTAGCTCAAGGTTTGCCCCACCTTGAGCGCCACCTCGTTCCTTGCCAGCTGGCCAAACTCTGGCACATTGAGCGCAAGGAAGGCAGTCACTGCGGCTACCTCCTGGCTAGACAGCGCCCTGCCAGCGGCCAACCTGCGCAGGAACATGGCCAAACAATGGACTAACAGTTTATTGATAATTGATTATAATAAGAGACATAACGAAACACACACGGTGACCCTGAGGCAGTATTTTAAGGAATGGGGAGAGGTGTATACCATCAAGAAGCAAAAGGCTACCCAGCCTGCCTGTCTTTGAGCAGTGGCCAAGGGGAGCTGGCTACGGCAGAGCAGGCATTGCCCTCTCGTCCTCGACCACAGTTTACCCTTACCTGTGGTCAAACATTGCCAGGAAGTCCAACAGCGGTCCCGTGCCTGCGGCTGACTTGCGTGGCCTGCGCGTGTTGACGTCCTCGTAGTTGTCGGTTTCATCGATGATCTCAGCCTGCGGTGGGGGGGAATAGGGTTTTAGGGTTTGGTGATGGACTGAGGTTTAGAGGGTTTAGGGTTTAGGGTCAGGTGGTTTTACGCCCTTATAGTTGTTGGTTTTTCGATAATCTCAGGCTGGGGACGGGACAGTCAGAAAGGAAAAGAAAATTAATTCCTAAACCCTGAGCCCACCGCAGGCCTTCATCCAACGCAGCCACCAGAACAAGCCCCCCCACCATAAATAAATGAAAATGACACACGCACACACTTCCAACCCCACCACACACCCCACCTGGATGAGCTCCTCCAGCACGTCCTTTAGCGTGATCAACCCCAAACCTCCCCAACCTCCACTCTATCTCAGGCTCTGCCCACCTACCCAACCCATCAACCTGCACAGCCCCCCATTTATCCCCCCACCCTCCCATTCCCCCACCTGAATGAGCTCCTCCAGCACATCTTCCAGCGTGATTACCCCAGTGACCCGCGTGGGTGCGTGGTAGTCGCCTGGGGGCCCGCCAGGTGGCGCGTGCACGATGAACATGTGGCTGTTGCTGCCCATGAACTGCGCAAACACCCGGTCAAGCTGCACGTCCTCGTACACGTGCGCAAGGTCGCGGCCCCTGGATATTCAAAATGGAATCACAGCATTTGTTGATGACTTTCTGTTTATAAACATATACCTGTTCCTCCTGGATAATTGGATTTGTGTTTTGAGTGTTTTTGTAATTGCCATGATTTTTCAAGTGATTCCCAGGTGATTTCCATATCTATGCCATGCGCAAACACCCTGTCAAGCTGTACATCCTCGTACACATGCGCAAGGTCTCGCCCCCTGTATGGGCAACGGAAATACAGCATTCATTGGCTGTCAATTTTGTTATAAGCCATCAAATAAATTTACGGCTTTTCCTCCTGGAGTATCGGAATTGTGATGTATGGGTGTTTTGTAATGGTACTTATGCAGTCAAGTTGCGTGCATTGCGCGGCATGCGTGGCGGGTATTACTTGCAGTGGATGGACAGGGTAGGGGCGTGCCAGGTGGCAAGACATCGTGGTGTGACAAGGGGAGCACAACTCAGGAGGGCAGGTAGCAAGTTCAAGAAGTTCCTTTACTGAAAACCCTTTTTGAGGGCACACCTACCCCCACTGCCACCCCGCACCCGCACCTGAATGACAGCACGGTGCCTATCTCCACGTCATCATCTGGGTCCACCAAAATGAGGTCCTTGGCATACAGGATGCCCACAATGTGCTGCCGCTCACCTGCAGCCATGGACATGCTGGGTTATAACCCTAAACCATGAACCCTAACAAGGTGAGGTCCTAGGCGTACAGGATGCCCACGGCGTGCTCACCTGTGGGCAAGTGCCAGGCTGAGATTGAGCCCTAGTACAGGCCTAAGCTTAGCTTTTTAAGTGTGACAACAGTGTGCTGACACTCACCTGCTGGCAAACCCATGCTGCAGGTGACAACTTTCAGAAGTGCAGTGTGTCTCAACCTAAGGTTAGTGCTGGCACCAAATTAGTCTACCAAACACATACACTGTCCACCCTGCGCCCTTGCTTTATACCACCGGAGTGCTCCGACACACTAGACCCTACCCTACTGCACGCTCACTCTCATACACCGGTATGCGCGTGAACCCGCTCTTGCATATGTCCATTATACCTTCAGAATACACAGAAACCCTTCCTCCTACCCTAACGCAGGCTCACCCTCGTACACCGGTATGCGCGTGAACCCGCTCTTGTATATGTCCAGCATGACTTGAAAGCTGAGGTGCACGCCCCGCTCTAGCATGTAGCACTGGTCAAGGCTGGTCATTACAGCGGAAACCCTGCACAAGCGGGGTGGAGGAGGGGTGCATCTCAAGCCTTGGACCCCGAGCCCTAGACCTTTACGGTAGCAACCATGGCTATAATCATTGATAATGATTATTATTATATAATAATCCTGTGTAGAAGAGGAATGAGGGCCACCAGGACATAGCGTTTGTGGGCCCCGTCCCCCCCACACGCGTTCAGGACACTCCATCAGCCGCCCCACCCCACCCCTTCACCTCTTGTCTTTGTACTCCAGTGCCCCCAGCAGCAGGCGCTGGTCGGTCTTGGTCAGCCCTGACTCACGCACAGCCTCGGGGTCGGTGGCGTGGAACTCGCTGCAGGGTGGCGGGTGGGGGTTAGTGGTTGGGGGTGGAAGACAGACGCATATACCCAGGGCTTGGTGGCGTGGTGGTTAATCTGTGTGAACCCTTAGTGAGGGTACATGAGGGGCGGCAGATGCATGGAAAGGCAGGTCGTTAGCGTGGTGAAATCCAACGGCATTGCTTCACGCCAGTAATTTTTTTATTACATTTTACTGTTTTTTGCAATTCTTTTTCATTTTCATTTCTTTTTTGGTTGCAACGGACGTTGTGCGAGAAGCTGTGCCCCATGGGGTGATTAGGAAAGTAAATAATAATAATAATAATAATAATAATAATAATAATAATAATAATAATAATAATAATAATAATAATAATAATAATAA